>JAHBCN010007572.1:0-42812 GCA_019359885.1 Listronotus oregonensis | reverse complement strand
GAAGGCAGTGCCATTATTATTTTATTTTGTAACCGTTTAAAATTTAAAATTTTTTAACGACAAAGTAATGGCCCCGTCGCAAAATATAAATTGTGAGAAAAGGTCAATTTTAAAAAATTTATTAAAAATAAACACGAAAATTTAAAACCCTAAAAATTTTAAACTGAAGTTAGCTATTTTATCTTTGTTTTTGGCTCGGGTTTCCCCTAGGTTTAGTTTGCCAGTACTCTCCTTCCCAGGACTTTGTCGTTGGAAAATCGGGATATCAGTTTCGAACCCCCCAAAAAATTTAAATATTTTAAAATTAATTTTAAATTAATGCATGGCACAAGTTAATGGCGGTCAAACCAAGGACTGCTACTGGTATTCCCATAACCGGTTTCTATCATTTCTGCGCTTTCTGATGGGGCGCTTTTATTTTCTGCCATTGGCACCTCGTGCACAACAAAAAAACGGCACGCTCACAGCGCCAAACCCCCAAAAAAACGACCCCATTAATGGTTGAGCCCTGAGGACTAAAATCAGTTGTTTTACCGCATTTGGGGGAAAAAAAGTATGTAATTTTTTATCTCGTGATTTCACGGGTCGAAGGTCAACAGAAACTATGAAGTTAGATATCAAAAACAGGAAAGGACTAATCTAATAACCTTCGAGCATACCCACTAAAGGCAGCCCCGCTCGGCAGTGCGAACAAGTGAGTAAAAAATGGGACTAACCTTTCTTTTCGCTGCATTCTCCTGATTGGTAGAGGGGGGAGGGGCCAACGATCAATCAGATGTTAGAGAAAAAAGAAAATTATAGTTCGATTTTTCTTTTCTCTCTGTCGCATGTTCGAAGGCCTGCATCTATTAGCTGTATGCTCAAGGATTGTTTTAGAAGGTAATTAATAGGTCTGTTTGTTATCAAGTACAGGCTCAAAGTAGGAAAATGTAGAACTAAGTGTAAATAAGTTCTGTATTTGAGTTTTATATCAAACGCGTTTTAGACTTATTTTTGAAATTAAAAAAACTTTTTTCTCATGTTTATAAACAAACAACTTTGCTTTTAGTAAAAAAGACAACTTCATACTTTTAGAGCGAGAGTTAGAGTAAATAGATGAAAACTAGTTTACACCAAAATTTTTACCAAACACCTAGTTTTAAATGACGATAAAAACGGTTTATAGAAACACAGGTAAAAAAGAGTACTTTATTTCTGAATAACAAACAGACCTACTGTGATTTAAATCAAGGTATAGATAAAACCTTTGAAAAAGGGCCATAGAGATCGCCTTACCGCTGGTAGGAAAAGCATGCGAGAGGAAAAAAAATAGATCTATACCCCCTCTCTTCGCATCTTGCTCTGATTGGTCGGGGAAAAATATATACATTGCAGACCAACCAGCACGCAAAACCAGTATATACCCCCCCGTACCGAAAAAAAAGGGAAAAGGGTATAAACTTATTGTTCTTTTACCTCGATGCCCTTTGCACTGCCAAACGGCAAGGCGACTTAGAAGGTTTATGCTCCCAAAGGGTAGAACCTTCGAGCATATACCTTTTAGAGGCAAAAGTCACCCAGTTAGCCTCGAAGCAGAAAGACAGATGGTACAACTTTATTATGCCTTTTTTAGCAGCTGTTGCACCCGGGGCCCCCTGCGGTAAAAATGCTTGTAGTAAGAAAATATCTTAAACAATATAACTATATGTTGTTTGGGTCGTCTCCTAGGGGGATATTTTCAATTCATATTCTTGAATTTTGTTTTGTCTCATTATTTTTTATAGTTTATATTCATTAAAAACATCCTTTATAAATTATCAAACAAAAAATAATAAAACTTATTTTTATTTTAATATTTGGATAGGGGAACCGAGAGTTTTTATTAAATTAAATTAATAAAAAAAAATATGGGCAAACCATTAAAGACGGAAAGGCACTTATTTCTATATAATTATTTTTTTTTCAAGAACTATTTTTTTTTTATAAAAAGTACAGGTTTTTTAAATGTGTGACACTTTAAACATTCCCATTAAAATTTTTTACATTTTTTGGAAAAAATATACAGTTTTTTTAGCACTGCTTATATTTAATCTGTCAGCAGGGTTCACAATATACTTAACTGAAAACCTTGTAATATTTCTTTATTTTGGGTCAACACATACTAAAACCTTCTTTAAATGGATTTAAACCTATGTGATCAGGGTTTAAACACAAGTTGTTTATTAAAATAATTGCAAAAGCTAATACTTTTTTTCAGGTAATGCAGTGGAATCACAACATCAAAATTTTTAAAAAATTTTGAGTATTTGAAATAATTTTTCAGCTGATTCATCAATATAATCCTCAACATCAGGATTAAGTTCCAAAAACACTGAGTTGCTACTTGAGCTCTTTAAAGCCCAACTGAATCATTCTCCAAAAAGAAACTAAAATATCATTATATAAAGATTTTGTACATTTTTAATTTTTCGGTTAAATTAATAAACTTACTTTGATCCAAATTCCCCTCACAAACTTTCTCCCCATCTAAAGTAAAGGAGCCAATGCCAGGTAGGACAAGATTTTTTAATATCTCTGTACCCAATGCAGTGGCATTAAGGGAACACCCCTTTGGGAATTTTAAAAGTTTTTGACCGTGACCCCCATAGTCTGCATATTAAACATTTATTAAATTATAATCAAAAAATTTTTACAAAAAATATTTATTTACAATTTATGGGAAAACCAAAGCTATAATTATAGTTTTTTTTTTTATTCAGAAATGGTGTACACTTTTTTTACACTTTCTGTAAGTAAATTTTTTTTGCCCCATCGGGGTGTAATTTGGGATTTTTTGTTAAAAAATTTTTTGTGTAAGAAAATTTCCCTTTTTAACTACACAAAAATTTCGGAAAGTGAAATTTTCTGATTGGGGTGCACCCCGCGCTCACCAGTCAACACGCATAGCGCAGTATATCCCCCCGGCGTTTTAACGTATTGGCCCCCCCTTTAAAACCTGGGGCATAAAAGACCGTTTCCCCTCCCCCCACCCGAAGGCCGGGTTTTGGGGGGAAAAAGTTTTGGGGGGCCGTTTTACTTTTTATTCATGTTCTTTTTTGATTTAAAAAAAAAGTTTATTTTGATGATAAACGGTAAGAAAAAAGGGATTTTAAAAAAAGTAAAAGGCTTTTTTAATTTTTTTAAATTATCAGAAAATGGAAATTAAATTTTTTATTATCTGATAATAGAAATGCAATTTTCATTTTCAGATAATGAAAATAGAACTTCAATAAAATTCAAAAGGGTTTTTAAAAAAATTTTTACATAATAAAAATACAATTTTCATTATCTGATAATAAAAAATCCAATTTCCATTATCAGAAAATTTTAAATTTTTTTTTATTTTCACATAATAAAAATTTTAATTTATTTTCTAAAAATTTTTTTTAAAAAAAATTTTTTCATTATCTGAAAATTTGGGAAATTCAATTTTCTTTTTCGGATAATTTTAATTCAATTTCCATTATCTGATAATGAAAATAAAATTTTAAAAAAAGCTGGGGGGTAGAGCTCACAGCCAGTAGGTCAAATAAAAAAGGATTATGTAAAATGAAATTGTCAAAAAAGCCCCGAATCATAGACTAAAAAAAAAAAGCAGACTTTTTTTTTAAAATAAACTCTGAGCAGGTTTGAAAAAAGGGCCAAAACCCCGGCGTTGCGGTGATTGGCCCCCGGGCGGGCCCCAATTAAAATTTTTTGGGGGTTTTATGTTTAAAAATTAAGATTTTTTGAATTGAGAAAAAAAGATTTTTTTTTATATTGAAATTTTAAATTTTAAATTAATTTTTAAAATTTTAAAAAACAAAAAAAAATTAATATATATGTCTATTTTTTTCATTTAAAAGTGAAATGTACCATAATTGGAATTGAAATTAATAGAAAGTAAAATATAATTTAATAATTTAGGCCTAAAATGTTATGTGGGGCTTGTAGAGAATCCCAATAAAAATGTTGGGGGGACCTATATCCAGAATTCAATTGTGACAATGTGTATTTAATTATTATTTAATTTATATTGAAATTATTTGTAATTTTTTTATTTTTATTTTTTTTAAAATTTTTTAAAAAATGAAAAATGTTTTAAAAAATAAAAAAAAATTTTCTTAGATTTTAAGTCAAATTTACAGAACCAAATTTTTTTTGATAATTATAGGTATGTCAAAAAAAAAAAAAATTTTTTAAAAAAGGGGGGGCGTTTTCCATTCCATCACCCCCAAAAAACATACCTAAAAATGTTTATTTTTAAAAAGGGTGAAAAAAATTAATTTTAAAAAATAATTTAAAAAAATTTTTTACTCATTTTTAGGGGGGAAAGGAATTTGTCGTAAAAAACCCCCAAAAAAACACCAGATACCCCTTTTTTTTAAAAATCGGCTTTTTTTAAAAAATTTGGGAAATCAAAGGAGGGAGCGTCCATTTGGTGCAAAAGGCGGGGTAAAAAACCCCCCAAACCCGCCTAGGGGCCAAAAAAAATCCCCCTTTTCAAAATTTAAAAACATATCTGTGGTTAATATTATTGGGGGGGGATTCAAAAAGATTAACTTTTATATTTTTTTATAAAATTGGGCACAAATAATTTTTCCATGGATATATTTAACAAAAAAAAAAATTATAATAATCTTAAATATGTTAATGTCCCATATTTAGTTCATTTTTTTTTTAATTTATAAATTATTTTAAACAATTTTCAAATTTTTACGAATAAACTAACCCTAATAAAGCAAAAATAAAACCTGTTCCGGTTATGTTTCCTTCGGGGAATGAAAAATCTCTTTTTCTTCTGCTTCCATTTTCCTTCCTCTACAAAAATTTTTCCCTATCAACGTTCCGGAAAAAAAAAAAAGGTATTGAAAAAAAATTTACTTGCAAAAAAACTAAAATATATAATATATTACATGATAATTATACATTACTTAATTTCCCCGCAAAAAAAAAAAAATAAACATCAACATGAAAGACGAATGACGTTTTGGGTTTATTTGACCTCAGGGGTTTTATTATTTTTCATGAAAAAAAAAAATTAATTTAAATTTCAAAAAGTTTTTTCTATTATTGTTAATTTAAATTAATTTTTTTTTTTCGATAATGAAAATTCAATTTCTATTATCTGAAAATTTTTAATTTCATTTCCTTTTCTGAAAATTTTAAATTAATTTCTATTTTGAAAAGAAAATTAAACCCCAAAAAAATGATTTTGGTTCTATGATTTGTCGAAAAGAAAAATTGATTTCAATTATCTGAAAATTTTAAAAATTGATACTGCAAGCAGGTAATAAAAAAGTAAAACGGCTCGCCATAATGGTAAATTGCAAGCCTTTATTAAAAAAAATGTTGAATGATCCCTCTTTTTAAAAATTTTAGTGATTCCTTTAAATATTAAATAAAAGGTACTTTTAAATTTTTTTTTTTTGCTTTAAATTTTGGATTTCTGTCCTTGGATGATAAATGCATAGGTAATTTAATAATATTAAAAAAATTAACAAAAATATTATTTTTAGATAACGGCTTTCCATAGTTAAAGAAAATATAAAAATTTTTCGGTATATTGTTTGCCCACCAAAAATTTAAAAAAAAAGCAAAAAAACCCCACCCCCGTCCCTCAAAAGTCAATTAAGTCTAAGAATTTTTTTTTTTTTAAAATTCAGATTTCTTGAGAAAAAAATTTGCAATTAAATAGGGGGGTCTCATCCCATGGTTTCTGTATATTTATATTTTATTAAAAAAAAAAAAATTAAATTATTTACGTGTTTAAGAAATAGTTATTTACAAAAATGAAAAGTTTTTTTTTGGTGTGATGGTTTTTAAAGGGCGAGGCGAAGCCGGGCTATTTAATCCAAATTTTGAAAATTTCCCTCTTAATGTATTTTATTTTTCTCTACTGTTCTATGTCCCTAATTTAATAATCATTAACATCATTTTAATAGAAATATCAGAGATTTTGAAATTTTACCTGTTAAAAATTAACCCCTAGCAATACATTTATTGTTGAATTTTTGTCATCCTTAGATTTTGAATTATTGTTAATTTATATAAACCCCTTCCCATTTTAAAATGTTAAATAAATGAAAAAAGGGACCCCAAAAGGGAGCTACCCTTTCTGTCCCCCCCTTCTGCCAGACAAATCAAAGGAGGTAAAAAATCAAACAAAAATCTTTTTTTGGGGAAAAAAAGGGGGGGTTGACAAATTGTGGGGTTTTTTCAAAAAAAAGGTTTTTCAAAACCCTCTGGGCTTATATTCCATCTCAAGTTAAAATTTCCCAAAAAAAATAAATATTTCGAGTTCAAAAAAAGTTGTTTTAAAAAGGAAAAAAAGAGGGTTATGAGGCAAAAGTCAAAAATTTTAAAAAAAAAAAGAAATCATTTTTTTTTTAAAGCGCTAAAAAAGTTTTAAAAAAATGGAAAGTTTGAAAGTAATAGCCATTATGGGGGGCTGGGGCATCCCCGGGCAGACGAAAATAAAAATAAAACAAGGATGTAGAAATAAAAAAAGACGGGTTTTGAAAAAATAGTGAGTCGAAAAAAAAAGAAAAAAAATTTTTTTGAACCAAAAATAAAAGGGTCAGTTTATGTAACAAAGAATATATTAAGCTGAGCCAAGGAATGCTCTAATGGATTGTATCGTTATAAAGGGAAATGTGTTAATCAAGAATTGGAAAAACACACTATTTCAAATGTCCCCAAAAAATTTTCAATTTTTGAAGTTGAAGACATCAGTAGATACACTGGCCATTTTTTTTGAAGAACGTCAACACTTCCTTGCCAATGCTTCGGATGTCGATTTTTTGGATTAAAAAAGGGATGGGGGTTAAAAATCTTTTTGGTTGCGGGGGGATATATTGCTGAACCCCATAGTAATAAGGTGGAAATTTCAAAGAAGATTTTTAAAGAAATTCCTCCAATATTTCCTCTAATAAGTAACAGTAAAAAAAAATGAATATTAACGAGAAAGGGATAACGATCCCCAACAAAAATTTAAAAAATGTTAATTCAAGTTTTTTCCCAATTTCTTTTGCTAATTGCTCAAATTGCAAATTACTTTTAATGTTAATCCTTTTTTTTTTAAAATATTTTGTTTTAAATTAGTTTCTTTTTATAAATAAATCCTAAATTTCCCCCCCAAAGCATTTTTTTTTTTTTTTACCCCCTTTCTTTTTTGTCCCGGGGTTAAAATTTCTTTCGTATTTTTCAACCCTTTTGGTAACACAAGATTCTCTTTCGTTATCATTTGCGTTCGGACCACAAATTTTCTTATTTATACAGTAAAAAAAAAATTTTTTTTTTTGCTTAAGCAACTTTAGAGTAAAATTATCCAAAAAAGGCCCCGCCAAAAAAATCTTCTCGATAGTGATTTGGGGCCCCCCCCTATTAAAAATTTCCCGGCCATTTTTTAAACAAATTAGAAAAAAATAAATTTTTTTGAAAAATTAATGTTTATAGAGAGTGCCTAAAAGGTCTGTACAATGTAAATTTTTCAAAAAAAATTTTGTTAATTTTAAATAAATTTAAAATTTTTTTTAAAAAAAATAAACGCAAAAAAAAAAAAAAAAACATTTAAAGATGTTTTTTTAGTGGGTCGCTTTGTAACAGATTATTTGAGAATATCCAGTTAAAAAAAAAACACATTTATGGGTGTGGCTTGTGCTCCCTGGCACACTTGATGATCCGCTTACGATGACACTAGATTATCAAACCAGGGAGCGATAAAAATATAAGTTTTACCAGTGGTGTATATTGACTACAACCATTTAATTTAAATGGTTTGATTTTGAAATACTCTTGGTAACAAATTTAAAAAACAGTTAACGTGGGAGGCCTGGATCCTTCCTGCCTCCCCCTTCCCCTAGTATACGCCACTGAGTTTCACCCCTTCTTCCATTGAAATACACATATTTTAGATATCTTTAAGGGGAGTTATTATAATAAATCAAAATATGTTCTATAGTTTTGCGACGGATTCATATTTCTATACCGGGTAATGCGTCAAAGAGCAAAACGTAGGAATTCCTATGTAAATTTTAAGGGTGTCAATTATTGGCTCCCCTGTACATTTTACGAAAAAAATGTAAGATAACTTTTTGGAGAGACCAATCTGACAAGCCCTCGTGCCAAGTTTCAAAAAATGTTGATAAGCGAATATTGAATTATTTAATTAAATGTAATTGCAAAATTACCAAATTTTCGGTTCAGGTAAAACCAAACAGGCACCAGTAAAATGAATATTGTCCCTCTCATAAGGAAAAGTGTCAATAAATCAGTTAAATTATTAAAATTATTAAACGTTTAAAACAACAGTCAGTATTTGAAAAAAAAATGAATTATTCAATCGACGGAAAAGTATCCATAATTACGTGGCATTATGCGGGAAACAGTTTTAGAGCAGTATCTGAAATGTTTTCAGTTAATTTCCCCACCAAGCCCATTTCGTCCATTTCAACTATTAAACGTATTGTCAGTAAGTTCGAGTTCAAAGGTACCGTAATAAAAAATTGTAAATGTTCAACTCAGGATATCGAAAATAGAGCCGAAGAAAGAGAGAACAGAGATCCTAATATTCTACTGAGTGTGGAGGAAAACAAAATGGTTAGTACGAGGGTTCTTGAACAAGAGGTAAATAAACAACATACATTGCGTACTTGAAAAAAAAACACAAATATTATTCGTATAAATTCGAAAAACATCAAGAGCTGCAGGAAGAAGATGAAGAGCGAAGAATGGCATTTTGTTTTTAAATGATGGAAAAAGCAAACAAGGATAGGAATTTTTTAAGAAATATTTGTTTTACTGATGAATGAATCTACATTCACCCTCAACAATGAACCAAATGTTCAGAACTGCCGGTATTGGAGCCAAGAAAATGAACATCGCTTTGTTCACACTCGAACGCCATATCCCCAAAAAACAAATGTATTCATGGGAATTATCGAACACCATATCATTGGACCCTTTTTAATGACTATAACCTGACAGTAGTTACCTATTTGGACTTATTTCAAAATCAAATTGGACTCGCCTTGCAATAATTTGTTCGGGAAAATCAAATAATCTGGTACCAAATGAATGGTTGTCCCGCCCATAATGCCCCTATGGTTAGAGAGTACCTGGAAAATGCTTTTAACGGCAATATTATTGGTCCACGGTACCGAATACTTTGGCCAGCCAGGTCACCTGATCTTTCACCGAATGACTTCTTTCTGTGGGGTCACTTAAAAAGTGTCATTTATAAAAGTGCAAAATATGAGAATCTAAACCAGCTATAAAACGCTATTTCGTTTCTATAGCAACGTTAGAAATGAATTTTATTATCGGTTGGGATATTGTTTAGCTGTTATTGGAGGGTTGTTTGAACATTTGATTAATAATGTTTTTATGTAATTCTCTATTATTTTTAAAAAAGTTATTGTATTTTATTTCTTTTATTTTTCCACACCTAGAAAAATATTCAGTTCAGTTCTCTCTTTTTTCGAATCTATTTTTGATCTTCTGAGTTAAACATTTACAATTATTTATTGCGATGGCTTTGGATTCGATTTCACTGACAATACGTTTAATGGTTGAAATGGACCAGATAGGCTTGATGGGAAAATAAATTAAAAATATTTCAGATACTGCTATTGGTTTAATTAAATTCTTGTATAATAAAATTATTTTTTTTAATGATCGATAGTAATAATTGTTATTAGTTAAACATAATTGTTACAATAAATAAAGGTTTGATAAAACAATAATGTTAACGTGTCTTTTACTTTGAATATAATGGTTGTGTGATTGATAAAACGAAAAAAAAACATTCCTTGTATTTGGCTGTACGTCAGATTTGACAGGGCCTTATAACAAATTGTTTTCTGGTGGCTGGTGTCTGTTTGGTTTTACCTGAACCGAAAATTTGGTAATTTAGCAATTAAATTATTTAATAGAATAATTCATAAAATTTTTTGAAACTTGGCACGAGGGTTTGTCAGATCGGTTTCTTCAATAAGTTATTTAACATTTTTTCCGTAAAATGTACAGGGAAGCCAATAATTAACCCCCTTAAAATTTACATGGAATTTTCTATGTTCCGCTGGCAACGCACCACCCGGTATGTTTTTGTTGATACCAATGAACTAGCAGATCGTCCATATTTTATAATGTTTTTAAATAATTAAAAAAACTTACCGCTTTTCACATTACTATTTAAAAACATATTCTTGTGAGATAATAAATGAAGACTCAGTGTTAGAATATTGCCCCTAAAAGGGACTGTTTTCGCAAATTCAAAATTGTTTCGTTAATTTGCTTCGGACGTAAAAGGACAACGGGTCTCGTATGGGAGTGCTACAATACAACCTTCCTCCCCCCGTAAATAAATGGGTCTATTGGCCTACTGCACAAGTGTCTATATTACACGAAAGGTTTCAACATATTTTTCCATCAATCATAATTTTCGGTCTCGTTCTACATAAAAAATTAAGGAAGTTATGTCGAGTGGTTTCTTAGATGTGCGGTATTAAAAATCGCCCATTTTACTTCTGGTTGACTGACTGACTGACCGACTGACTGACCGACTGACTCACTCATTGACTCACTCATTGACTCATTAAAATTATGAGGCACTATCCAAGGGACAAGAAAATTTAAACTTTGATATGTAAATAAGTTTTAGGACATAAAAAAAGAAAAAATTCTGATAACTGCACATTTTTACTCAGAACGTCCTTAAGCGGGAGCGGTAATATCGTATATTTAAGGCGTATTTCAGAATTTTGCAATCTGATTAAACCTGAGTTTTTGAGGTCATAATTGTCTAAGAATTTGAAATTCGAGCAGGATTTTATTCCATTTATTGAACTCACAAAAAAGAGAAGAGATCATTCTAAAAACAATTCTAAAAATAAAGGTCAAGCTCCTATCAAAAAATCTTGTCCTGTTAAATTACTAGGATCTAAAACTAAACCAATTTTGTTTTACTTGGTAAGTTTTTTAGTGACCTGTCTGAATTAATAAAAATAACTGTCTGTATTAATAAAAAAAAATAGTACAGACAGACAGGACCGTATCTAGGTATGGCCGCCCTTTGGCGGGGCTTAAAATTTGCGCCCCTCCCCCCACACAACGAGGGATGTGGGAAGTATTGAATTCCCCAACAAAAACGGGGAGTCCAGGGTTTTTTTCCCGAAATTTTACAAAATTAAAGTGCAAAGTAGAAAGTTTAAAGTTTTTTGACCCGACATTTTCGTTTCTTTAAAATACTAATTTTGTGGTTAAATTTGTGTCAAATACTATATTTTCTTTATATGAAAATGTTAGCCTACTATTTGAAAGAGACAAATTTACATAAAACAACTGTTTGTATCTGACTGAAATAAGTGGAATTTAAATTAACTCTACATCCTTATTTGTGGATGATTATACTTAAGGTATGTACACACCGAAAAAACAAACAAGAACAAACATCAGCGAAAAAACTTTTTTCTTTAGTGTAGACAGTAAAAATGCGAACAAACGTTTGTTTGTTCTTGTTCATACATGTTCGAGTAGACGTCGGTACATCAAAGAGAAATACATTTTGTTCGTCGTCATCCATAACTTTTCCAACTGGTCAAACGAGAGTGAACAAATATTTGATTGCGCTATGTAGACAAAATAAAGGTATGTACACACCGAAAAAACAAACAAAAACAAACATCAGTGAACAAACGTTTTTCTTTAGTGTGACAGTGAAAACGAGAACAAACGTTGGTTTGTTCCTGTTCATACATGTTCGAGTAGACGTCGGTACATCAAAAGATATGTACACACCGAAAAAACAAACAAGAACAAACGTTTTTCTTCAATGTAGACAGTTAAAACGGCGAATAAACTTTTGTTTGTTCTTGTTAAAACATGTTCCAGTGGACGTCGGTACATCAAAGAGAATTTTTGTTTTTATGGTCATCCATAACTATTCCAACTAGTCGAACAAGAGTAAACAAACATTTGGTTGCGCTATGTAGACAGAAAAAGCGAACAATAAACAAAAAACACATACAAAGAAAGTGAACAAGAACGAATGTTTGTTATTGTTTGTTTTTGTTTGGTTTTTCGGTGTGTACATACCTAAAGAGAAATAAATTTTGTTCGTCGTCATCCATAACTTTTCCAACTGGTCAAACGAGAATAAACAAATATTTAATTGCGCTATGTAGACAAAATAAAGGTATGTACATACCAAAAAAACAAACAAGAACAAACATCAGCGAACAAACGTTTTTCTTTAATGTAGACAGTGAAAACGCGAACAAACCTTTGTTTGTTCTTGTTCATACATGTTCGAGTAGACGTCGGTACATCAAAAGGTACACGCCGAAAAAACGAACAAGAAAAAACATCAGCAAACAAACGTGTTTCTTCAGTGTAGATAATTAAAACGGCGAACAAACGTTTGTTTGTTCTCGTTCACTCATGTTCCAGTGGACGTCGGTACATCAAAGAGAATTTTGGTTTTTATGGTCATCCATAACTATTCCAACTAGTCGAACAAGAGTAAACAAACATTTGGTTGCGCTATGTAGACAGAAAAAGCGAACAATAAACAAAAAAACACATATAAAGAAGGTGAACAAGAGCGAATGTTTGTTTTTTTTTCGGTGTGTACATACCTAAAGAAAAATAAATTTTGTTCGTCGTCATCCATACCTTTTCCAACTGGTCAAACAAGAGTGAATAAATATTTGATTGCGCTATGTAGACAAAAAAACGCAAACAATAAACAAAGAACACATACAAACAAGATAAACAAGAACGAATGTTTGTTCTTGTTTGTTTTTTCGGTGTGTACAGGGTGTCCCAAACTGGACGCGTTCTTATGGGAACAACCCCTATTTGAAGGGATAGAAAAAAATTAACCCAGGTGTCCGGAGCTCAAATTTAATGAGAAAACTACTGGCGCTAACAAAACTTTGCTATCTCTTATCGTTTGGCCACTAGAGGGCGTTTCTCGAATTTCGTCGATTTTTTAAATGTCCCATAACTTTCTTATTAATAAAGATAATTAATTTTGATAAAAACTTTCTTAAGGCACTTTTTTTCGTAGAATTCATTGCGATAGGCAGATTTTTTACCGGGCGTTTAGATTTTCGTGCACCACCAAAAATCAAAATCAATTTTTTTATATGGACCACCCTATATATTATATGATTTTTGAAAAGCTGGTAAAATTTCCTAAATTTTTATGTATCACTTGTTATGTTTATCTTAAAAACCATTAGCAGTATTACGATTTAAAAATTAAAATAATGTGCCTACAGAAATCAACATTGCCATGACTAATAAAATGACATAGGATGCTAACATATTACGATTAAAGCCACATATTTAAAGTTGCTGCGTAAAAAAGCAGTAGCTCATGGTTATGATTTTTTTGTTTTAATATTTTAACAGCTTCTGAATAGTTGAGAATTGACAGTGGTACTTGATATTGTTAAATATTTTGGTATTTTTAGTAGAAAAAAAAGTAATTTAAATAAGTTTTTAAGAAAGGTTTTTGAAAAGTGTTAAAAAATGTACGAAAATTTTGAAAAGTTCAACATGCTTGAATGTTACATAGAAAGCAACAAAAATGCTCAGGCGGCAATAAGAAACTTGTATTTTCAAAGATATCCCGAACGGCAGCAACCATCCAGAGATGTATTTGCTAGACTTGCCCATAATCTTCAAAATTTTGGCTCTTTTAACAAACCCAAAGCAAATTATGCTCAAAATCAAGAAATTCAAAACGAAAATGAAGTAAAAACTCTAACCGTATTGGGCACTTTATATGAAAATAATGGTACAACTTCTACGAGAAAACTTGAAGCAGAGACTGGCATATCCAGAAGCAAAAACCACAGGATTTAAAAAAAACAAATTTAAGCCTTATCGAACCCGCAAAATTCATCATCTTCTCCCTGGGGATTTTGATCGAAGAACTATTTTTGTGAGTGGTTTTTAAATAAAATACAAAATGAACCAAATTTTGCTTTAAATTGTATTTGGTCTGACGAGGCTTCGATTAGTAGTGCGGGCATATTTAATCGGTTTAATGATTACACTTGGTCCCAAGAAAATCCCCATGCGACTGTCTAAAACAGACAACAAGGAAGATTTAGCTTTAATGTGTGAGTGGGAATTTTTAGAGGACAATTCATTGGACCCTACATTTATGATAAACCGCTGAATTCTAGACAATATTTGGATATTTTAAGGGACCAGGTTGAACGATTCTTGGAAGATATTTCCATAAATCTGATACCCAGAGTCTTCTTCCAGCATAATGGTGCCACTGCGCATTGTGCAAGGACCATAAACGATTACCTTAATGTTCAGTTTGGTAAAAATTGGATGGGAAATCAAGGGCCCATACAATGGCCTGCCAGGTCACCGGACCTGACTCCCATAGATTTTTTTCTTTGGGGTAGAATTAGAGACCTTACTTATAAAAACAATAATTTTAATAGCCGGGAAGAATTAGAAAGGGCGTTGCGAGGTGCGTTTAACCGAATTCAAAATATAGAACTTATTAATGCTTTTAAAAAAAGATGTAGAATTTGCGTACAACAAAATGGGGGACAATTTGAACATTTGTTTTTTGTTTATTTATTATCGTTAATTAAATTCCATAGAATTTTATATTAGGATTAGGTAGAGTTATGTTTTTTGTTAATATTGTTGGTTTGTTGTTGTTGTCGTTTATTAATTTAATATATTAACTATGAGTAATCTTATCATAAAACTTTAGATCTGTTGTTTTAATCATAACATATTAGCATCCTATGTCATTTTATTCGTCATGGCAATGTTGATTTCTGTAGGCACATTATTTTAATTTTTAAATCGTAATACTGCTAATGGTTTTTAAGATAAACATAACAAGTGATACATCAAAATTTAGGACATTTTACCAGCTTTTCAAAAATCATATAATATATAGCGTGGTCCATATAAAAAAATGATTTTGGGGTGGTGCACGAAAATCTAAACGCCCTGTAAAATATCTGCCTATCGCAATGAATTCTACGAAAAAAAGTGCCTTAAGAAAGTTTTTATCAAAATTAATTATCTTTATTAATAAGAAAGTTATGGGGCATTTAAAAAATCGACGAAATTCGAGAAACGCCCTCTAGTGGCCAAACGATAAGAGATAGCAAAGTTTTGTTAGCGTCAGTAGTTTTCTCATTAAATTTGAGCTCCGGACACCTTGGTCAATTTTTTTCTATCCCTTCAAATAAGGGTTGTTCCCATAAGAACGCGTCCAGTTTGGGACACCCTGTACTTACCTTTAAATAAATTTTCTCAACAATAAAATCGTAGTTACAAAAAAACTGTGCATAGCAGGCCTACTAAAAAACAAAATATTCGATTAAAAACTTATATTACATGTATTTAATAATTTTGTCGATAAAAAATAATAATATAACTACGGTACTAATGGGTAATAAAAAAAAATTCGTGGCCGATTTTGCGCACCCAAGGTCAAAAAAGAACGGAACAGCCAAGTTATGGGCGAAGAAAGGAAGAAAATATAAGCAATTATTAGAGGCTGCGCTGCCTCCGGTAGTGAATCAAGACGGCTCCCAGGGAAGAAGAAGCAGTTGTTAATTTCAGTGGGAACGCAAGGGAACGGCGTTCCTTTACCTCCCAGGAGTGCCGGAACGCAAGGGAACGCATAAATAAAACAGTGTTACTACTACTAGCAACAATTTGATGGTTTTATTTAATATTAAGCCCATTAAAGCTTTTTATTTTTCTGCCTGTTGTCATTAAATATTTCCTTTCTTTTTCAAGAAATGGGTTTATTTTGAAGGTATAAAAATTGTTCTGCGCCCTTAAGATAGGCGAAATGTTTTTGTAAAATATAAAATTACAGTTTAAGATATGACATTAAAAATATTTTATAAACCTTTCCTAGTTTTTCAGAAAATATTCGAAAACATCTGTTTACGTATTGATATGTATTACTACTACTGTACTGTATATAAATAAAAATGTAAAGAAGGCCTTATTTATTCAAAAAAGGTATATTGGTTATTTTAAGCTTCATACAAAATGGTTGGTGCAAATCGAAACAAGTTTATAAGAAATTTATACTACTAATAGGGCGGTTTAAGGAAGTGCTTAATTTCTAAAATTTTAGGTGTGGAAACTCTTATTTATTCTTTTAGACCACCCTCTCTATTTTCTAATAAGGCCTTGTTTGACATTCCCCCCCACACCACGTGAACATCTCGGTGCCTACTCTAAATTTCTTATAAACTTGTTTCAATTTGCACCAACCATTTTGTTACAATAACCAATATACCTTTTTTGAGTAAATGGTATAATAAAACAAATAAAGCATTCTTTACATTTTTATTCATACTATATACAGTAGTAATAAACTAGTAAAGGTTTATATTATATTTTTAATGTCACATCTTGAACTGTAATTTTTTATATTTCACAAAAACGTTTCGCCTGTCTTAAGGGCGCAGAACAATTTTTATACCTTCAAAAAAAACCCACTTCTTGAAAAAGAAAGAAAATGTTTAATGACAACAGGCAGAAAAATAACAAGCTTTAATAGCCTAAATATTAAATTAAACCATCAAATTGTTGCTAGTAGTAGTAACACTGTTTTATTTTTAGGCCCGCATTACATTATCAAATATTTTATAAAATATCTTTTACAAAAGATTTGATTTGACCAATGACAATCCAAGTTATTATTTAGAAAATTAGCTGTACCAAATATTTTATAAAATATTGGATGAAATATTTGATAGTGTAATGCGGGCCTTAAAATTTAATGGAATTAATAAAAAATAAGGTTTTTATATTTGCTAATTATTAAGTAGGTGTACGGTTTTGTAATCTAATATTTTAAGGCAAATAGACTCGGTAAAATTAGTTGTTTGTTAATTTTTATAAGTAAAAAATACAAAACACTTACGCTTATTATTTGCTTACGAGCCGCAGTTTTAGAGTTACGTGCATTTCCTTGTAGTAAGTGAACGCCGTTCCCCTGCGTTCCCACTGAAATTAACCCTGGTTAAGATATGCCTTAATATTTCTTACGCTATACATTCGGTAAACCTAATAAAATAATTTTTATTGCACGTACTTACAGTTACAATATATTCGATTATCTGGTAGCAATCTGTCTGATTGTTTGTGTAGACCTAATAACATTTAGGTGTATAAAAATAAATCATTTTAGTTTTTGTAAGACAAAAAATATTTTGGCCCCAAATTTGCCGCCCCTAAAATCTGCCGCTCTAGCCTCCAGCCTACTCAGCCTGCTGGTAAATCCGCCACTGTAAAAGGCCGAGATTATTAGTTTATTAAATAGAAACTTTGCCCTTTTTTACATAACTGTTTCTGGTACGATATCAGAAATTTAAAGATCTTAAACAATTTAGATAAGACTTGTATTATAAACTTTGATTTTTCTCTGAAGAAAGAGTCCTTCGCTTGTAAAGGTTTATACTGGGTGTGTTAGGTAAAAAAATAAAGATTAACAAAAATTCATTCCCATCTTAACGCGCCTCTGGATAATTTTTAGCAAAAGCTATTAGAAGGACATATTTTATTTTTTTTTTATCAAAATAAGTTGTTATTATTAGAGGTCATTTTTCTATTAGATAAAACATTAGAATATTGTCTACAGACTAAACATAGATTAAGTTAGTACTCTATTACTGAGTAGTTTGAATCGTTTGCAATTAAACTTTTTTTTTGTGTAACAACTCACAAAACCATAAAGTAGGTTCTGTGGATGTGTGTATTTTAAAAAAATGGAATTGTAAGTATCCCAATACTTTACACGGAGAGTATTAAAACTCAAGACAACCAAATCCTTCAAACAAGTAATTATGAAATACCTATTGTGTAAAAAAAAAACGGTTATAATTGAAAATAAAAAAATGGAAATATATATATATATATATATATATATATATATATATATATATATATATATATATATATATATATATATATATATATATATATATATATATATATATATATATATACAGGGTGTCCCAAAATATATGGCAATCTCTCGAAATCTAATGGAAAACCTAAAAATATTATGACAAGTTCCCATAAACTATTTTCCGTTTTTTTTAAATAACTTTTTAAATACTAGGCGTAAATTAATATTTTTTTAATATGATGGTAACTAGATAAGTCTTCTTAAAATAAACCCATTAAAATATTTGGCTTATTTAGTTTGCCAGGGACGGACTACCATTGATACAATAAAAGCAATTTTGTTAAGGCCCTGTATCGATAAGATCAAGTGTTTACGAGAAATAAAATATTATGGTTGGTAATTTTTTTTACATTATACAGGGTGTTTTCTAATTGAACGTTAATATTTAAAGGGGCAATCATTTTCAGACGTTTCGTCAAGATTTAACTTTTACTTTTAATGGTTATTTTATGCAGAAGGCATTTTTGCATATTATAAACAGTTTTTTTTTTAATTTCCAGGGAATCGAAGATAAAGTTTCATGTGAGTGGTGTAGAATATACAGGTAAGCTAAGCCAAATAATTCTTTAGTTTAAAATATACATATTTAAAAAAAAATCCACTACTTACAAACCAGCCGAGATGAACTGTCAGTCCATTTCTTCTGGCGGAAAACTTAATGCTGTTATAGTCTTTTATTTAACTGATATCCTCGTTTCTCTGTCTTTTTATTTTAATTTTCTTCTCTTGCCTTTAAATTATAAAACATGTTCTAGGCTGGGTCCAATTTTTACCTTTCTTTGAGTAAATAACTGTATGTTCATTGTTGGTTTTACTGCCCAATTTAATGATATAAGCCAAAAACTTGTAGTAAGGCTGTTAAAGCACTCACATGCCCCAATCATGCTAGGCTAACTACTTTTTTATTACTTTATTTTTCCAAATTTTTAGAGATCCAAAGAAATTTTATTCTTTTGTTCCTTGTTGTAAGCTTTTTTTAAATATGTAGCCAATCCATTAATAGTATACGATATCGTAACCGGTAGACAAAAAATCTCTTTATATCCATATTAATTGGTATTTTACAGCAAAGCGAGATATAAAATTTAGACGATATAGAGACCATTTGTAAGATAAATACATTTCTTTTTTTCTTCTTTTAGTTAAACAAGATGAAGTATCTCCAGACACCACTCTTAATACCTATCTTAGAGAAAAACTGCACCTCACCGCCACTAAAAAAATGTGTTTAGAGGGCGGTTGTGGAGCCTGTGTAGTTGCTGTTGAAGAAACGGATGTTGATGGAAACTCTAAAGTTTTCGCTGTTAATTCGGTATTATTAAAAATAGTTTTACATCTTTTAAAAAAAAGTCTTAAGATTATTCTATGCATAGATATTATATTAAATAAAACATCAAAATAATTTTCCTTTTTCGGTCAATTTAACAAATTAACTACGCAAGAAAGAGATAAGATTATGGTAAAGAACGCGAAATTGTGAAAGCTTAAGACAGCTAAGATTTTATGTAAGAGAATAACAATTATATAAATAAAGATAAAGACACATCTCATTAGTTTTATGCCATAAACGAGATTTTTAAATTAGCTTTTTAAATTTATTCAGGATAGTTTTTAGTTTAAAAAATTATGCACTTCCGTTAAAGTACAAATTTTGAACTTAAAATTGACACTACTCGTATTTGTCCTAATTTATTTTCGGGAAAAATGACATAAGCCAGAAGTACATAAATAATTGTTTTTTTTTCAACCATTTCTTATTAAGTGTAAAAATATTTGATTAATATTTAATTACTGCCTACGTAGTAACAATTAGAAAATCTCAGATGTTTTTGTTTGCAATTTTCTCAAAACCAAGTTTCTGAGTTTTACTTTTCTTTCAGGGTAAATATGTTTATATATTTTAAAACGTAGGAATTATTTGGGGCCTTTTAGTAGCTAATATACCAGTATCACTTATAATTAATATTAAAAAAGTAATTTAATTAAACCAAATTTATTTCTTTATTACAATCAACCTATATAATGGTAGGTGTTATAACATAATTAAAAAGTAATAAATATTTGCTTAATGCTGTAAATTTAAGGACAAAACATTATTATATGAATTATTTTTTAGTGTTTAGTTTCAATTTTTTCCTGCCATGGTTGGAAAATCCATAGTAATGAAGGAATTGGAAATTCTCTTATAGGATATCACCCAATTCAAAAGTTGCTTGCAGAAAATAATGGATCCCAATGTGGGTAAGTTATGTAGACTTGCAGATAGTAAAGGAAAATTTTTAGGAAGGTATGGAGCCTTGCGGTAAATTACGTAAAAAACCTGATTCGTAAACGCTATTTACGAAAAACATTCTAAATGATATTAAAATTCGGCCAACCAGAAATTTTGATAATATTTTGTACACATACTTAAAAATACACTGTAGGTTAATGATTAACTTTGTGATTTATTTGTCATAAATAAACCAGCTCACAGTATGCTCATATTATTATGTTAATGAGCTACGATGTACTACATTGATTATGGCCCCTATAGTACAGTGGATGGGGAGAAAAAAGTGTTTGACCTCCGGATTTTTTTGTACAGTTTCAATTTTTATGAAAATTTGGACATAAGTTGCTCTCACCCTCTAGATCAAAGTTTATATATGCTTAAGGTGTGGTTTTTATTTTTATGGGGTAAAAACGACTCCTTATGCTAAAAAATTAAAAACCATTGAAATAGACCTTATGTAAATTAAAATCATAGCTAAATATGTAGATTGAATATATTTTTATGTTGTGAGTTATATCTAACATTATATTTGTAACATTTCAACCCTTAAAAATCACCCTTAATAACGAAATTACAATTTTTTTTTCATTTTACTTAATAATGCTTTTATTGTAGAAAAAAAAATTAAACAGTTTACGGTATAATAAATATTTAACTACCACAACTCAACCTTTAAATAACCACCTCTTATAAGGTTAACAAAAAAAATTTTTTTTTGACAATATAAAACGATTTGATGACACATAATTATAGTCCCGGAAATGAAGCTAAAAAATGGCAAACCTCGCAAATTTTTTGTCCTGCATCGAATTGCATAAAAATTTGGAATAAGGCGCTTCTAACCACTACTTCAAATTCTATTTCATGGTGATGTGAGCTGTTTGTTTTTTAAGGGTGAAAACTACCCCCAATTGTAAAATTTATAGAATAACATTTTAAAAGTTGGTTTGGATTAGTTGATTAATGATTGTTTTAAGCTTTGGAATACAATTTTAAAATATTTCAACCCTTAAAAGCAACCCTTGTTAGAGCTTAAAGTAAAAAAAATATTTACCCTAAAAAATGATTAATTTACCATAGTGATTTACTTTTAGAATAATGTTGTTTAAAATATGTACTAATTTCTTTTCTCAACTTTTCGACCCTTATAAATCAACCCTTATTATAGCTTAATAAAAAAAAGATTAAAATTAAAAGCTTGACATATTTAAAAATTAAAAATATTACTGCCTGAAATATTACCAATTTCATTCTTTTACAAATGTTCAATCCTTAAAAACCACCCCTTACAACATTGCAATTCTTATAAACCAATATAATAGATATAAATAGGAAAAATACATAAATACAATATTGCCTATTCGAATGCATGCATTTATAGTATCAAAATATGCATCTCTTGAGTTGCCCCAGGGATTTTTTTTTCTTTTAGAAATAGGATAGACTCTACACACAAAAAGCGATATAAACCAAGTAAGCCGTTTTATATGTTAATAGAGCTAAAAAAATATTATAAGAGAACAATTTGATACTAAGCGCTTTTTAGGTTATCAAGTGATCTTATTATTTGAGGTGCTTTTTTATAATAACTTAAATATGACATCACATTGATGTTTTCATAATATTTTAACCATACTTATTATTGCTCAAACAATATACACATGTTTATTGAAAATGCCGTGACCTCTGTGACCGCATTCAATAAAAACAAACAAATTGGCAACTGATTTTCATGTTTATAATAAAAAGACGTTATTTATAAATATGTAAAAAAAACACTCTTAAGATTGTGTTTCAGAATAACCCAGTCTAAATTCTATTTTTGAATTATATCTGGGTTAAACAAGAATAATTGGAAGATATAATGCTCAGCTAAATTAATTTGGTAGTTAACTTTTTGTTCTTTAGAATTTGACCACTATACAATTTTTTTTTTGGACAGCCCACAAAGGCTGGTATGAAGTCTTAGCACAGGTGATACTAGGTTTATGGTTATTTAAACCACTTTTTCCCAGCTCCGTTAACGATCTCCAAGTACCGAAACATCTAGATGGTGCATTTCAGGACACCTTTTTTAGATAACGCCATAGTGACATCACGAGCAGTATAAAAATGGCCACTTCCACTGAACTAAGCACCAATGTGAATTAATCATTAACAGTGTTCAATATTTCAATTAAGATCCCAGATGTCCACTAACCATTGGAATGTCGTGGAATTTCTTGGAGGTGATTTAAACTGTGGTTTTTTGGGTCAAATTCATTCATCTCCCTTAGCCCTTTAATGATAACGCACTTGCTTATTTTCAAAAGATCTGTGGGGTGAATGCCATTTATGTTTAAGATTCCAGCAGTAGTCTGCCATCATTGTTTCACCCCACAGTCCCTGTGAAATTTTTTTACAATTTTTGGACGATATTTTATCTTTTAATCATATATAAGACCTGAATTTGAGGTTAGGATCACACTGGTCATATCCGTAGCTCTTTTATCCTATTAAGCAGCTTTAAAACTCCCTGTATAAATTTTTTCATAATTTTCTTAGGATATTTTATTCATTAGGTCATACCTTAAACCTAAATTCACATTTCGCAATTTAAAAAAAAAACCCGACGTGATGGCGCAATTCTGAGCTTGGATTTGGTTTCATCGACCACAAAAATTTATGTCAAATCTGAGTAGGGAATTTTTTTTTGTGGAGCTGTGTAATTGTCCAGGTGGATGACAGTTATGTATTTCTATGTACTTACCGACAAGATAATTTTATTTTAAAATATGTATTTTTAACTTTTTAATTGCTACTGATCAATAGACCGAGCGCTCGCGGCAGAAAAAAGAGACCGATTTTTTACAGGCTGCCTTTGATACGGGTGATATTTATAGCCACAAGCTATAGATAGATGCACCTATTAAGTTCCGCAACGTGTTACTTCATATATAAACATTAACTTTAATTAGAAAAAAAAAGAAGATTCTTAAATCAACTTTTTACAGTCTGCCAATTGTTGAAGCATAAGGCTAGATTGCCAAATCCACAAAAAAGTTGCAAGCAGACGGTTTTCTCGAATACAAGAGTAAAGCATACTAATATAATGCTAGTTCGCAAAAAAATCGTGTAACTAAAAACACTCTTTTACAGTCTGCCAAGCACAATTTAGACTAATGTGTGCATGAGATTGATGAATTTTCACAAGGCAGACTGTTTCTCGATATTTAAAAATTGATGCATAAAAGTTAATTAACAAATTTTTCACAGTATTTCAGAACAATTTTTTACAGTCTGCCAATTGAATAAATAACAACTTTTACAATGAATATTTCATAATAAATTATTAGCATACTAATTCACGAAGTTTAAAGTGTAGGCAGACGCAGTTAAACTTGTAAAAGAAACTTATAATGGTTAACAATTTTTTACAGTTTGCCATAGTTTTCAAACAATATTTAGGTAATAAATAAACAAACTATTGAATGGCAGACGATTTGTAAAGGTACAAGTGTCAGTATTATAATAAATTAGTTTTTGTAACAGACGGACGATTGTACTTCGCCTTTATAGAATTGAAATTACTATAGCACGGTATAGTATGATAGCCGATCGATGCGTCGCAAACTTCTGGAAGTTCTATGTCCGCGTAATAAATACCAGCTTTTTTCCGGATAGCGGAAGACTCCTTACACATCTCTAACGTTTTGTCTGAAAATAATTTAACATTTTCGCCTTTTCCACACAAAAAAACAACTTGCACCTATGTTTTCTTCCTGCTCCGCCATGTTGCTCGGGATGACGCTCAAGGATAGACGCTCTACTGCTAAAATAGGCTATTTGACAATGCGAAAAATAAAGTGTCAATTACTGTTATCAGTATAAATTAAGAGTTTAAAAATGGTTATTTATTAACGTAAGTTAAAAATAATAATTTATTTATTTAAAAATCCGTACATAAAAATGTATTTCTTTAAACGTTTGTCACATAACACAAAACGCTCCTGATTGGTCGAGTTTATAACGACGTCACCTGCTTGTTTGCCTACTTGCGCCTACTTGTGATATATTAGCTATCGAAACTGTTTTAATAAGATTTTCCTATATTATCCATTGTTTTTGTGTGATTTATTTGCAATATTTTACAAATTCTGTCAAGTACTTTAACCATGGACAACTATTTTGTAAAAGCAGACAGCAGAAACCTGCCCCAAGTCGACGCGATCAAGGTCGGATTATACAATATATTATATATATAGACTTCCAACCCGGAGGTTCCGGGTTCGATTCTACCCCATACCCAATTTATTCTTTAATATATATATATATATAATATATAATAATATATATAAAATATATATCAAATAAATATATAAATATATATATTTAGGTATGTTTAAAAATATTAATTAAATTATTTTTTTTTCTTAAAAATTACATTTTTAGTATTATTATACATTTTTTACATCAAATGTGTGGGGGAATATTTGCAGAATTATTGGGTAAACTTGAAGCTTTTTTGTGTGTAAATTTATGAATATTTTACACACAAAACAGTTACTTCGTTTTTGGATGTTATACAGTGTGTCCACTTAAGTTCGCACCATATGGGAAACTTTTTTATTAATAATTTTACGAAAAAAAGTTATTCTTCATAAAAAGTTCTGCATGGTCCGAAACCTAAAATGCAACCATCAGATATTAATTTGTTTTAGTCGTATACGAGGTATATCAGAAAATATTAATTTTGCTGAAGAATAAAGTACCTTTATTTTTGACAATATCGAAAATTGTTATTAAGAAAAGTTGATTAGAGTTGAAAAGTACGTTCAGATATCTAATTGCACCTATCTATGATGAACATCAAGTTTTGTTATTTTTAACATTTTTTTTAAGTTGGTTTCATTTGGAAACTTTTTTATTATTAATTTTACGAAAAAAAGTTACTCTTCATAAAAAATTCTGCATGTTCTAAAATCTAAAATACAACCATCAGATATCAATTTGTTTCAGTCGTATACAAGGTTTGTCAGAAAATATGAATTTTGCCCAACAGTAAAGTATTTTTTTTGAAAATATCGAAAACTTTAATCAGTTATCTCTTTATTCGTTAAACATTTGATAACCTTTACGTCTCTTAACCTCTACGTTGCATTATTATAATGATGCATTAAAATAATTGATAAATAACAAAATTATTTATTTTACAATAATTATCAACTACATAGAATACAGTACTAATGATGTAAATTGCGTAACAAGCGTGTAATAGTTTATCATCAATTCACTATTGCTTTGTTGATGTTTCCGTAATAATTATTTCCAAATGTTCTACGTTCGTGAATGACCTGTGTTGATATAACTTTTCTTTTAAGTAACCCCATAAGAAAAAATATAATGGTGTTAAATCTGGCGACCTAGCTGGCCAAAAAATATCGGAATATCTATGAATTAACCTTCCATTAAAGATATTTTCAAGGTATTGCCTTACTTCCATCGTACTATGACATGTTGCGCCGTCTTGCTGGTACCTGTTGCCGTTTATGTCTTGGAAGGTCATGAAGAAAATCATGCAACTTATTTTGTAAAAAATTTAGATAGCATTGAGAAGTCATAGATTGTCGAAAAAAAAAGGGACAATTATTTTATCCTTGTAAATGCCGCACCAAACGTTAGTTTTAAAATAATATTGATCGCGAGTTTTAATCGTAAAGTGAGGATTGGAGTCAGTCCACCATCGACAATTTTGCGAGGACAGTGTCCATTAGACGTAAATGTAGATTCGTCAGAAAAAAATATTTTCCTAGCCAAAAAAGAATCGTCTTCTAGCTTTCCTTGGATAAGAAAACAAAATTCTAGTCGTCTGTCGTAGTCTCCAGGTTTTAAAGTATGGATATATTGTGGTTTATATGGATAAAACTTGTTCTCTTTAAGAATTTTTGATATTGTGTTTTTACAAATTTTATTTGGAAGCGAAGATGCCCTTTTTCGAAGGGACAATTTAGGTTTTTTCACTGCAGATAGCATTACATTTAACTTCATCTCTTTAGTTGTAACGATTTTTTAAGGCTTGTTTGTGAATTTATTATTAACATCTCCACATGATTTGATAATTTTTCCATAATTCTCATTACTGATGTATGGTGTATATGTTTCCCTGGATGTCTGTTGTTAAATATTTCAGCTGCTTCACGATAAGTTTTATAATTATTACCAACGATTAACACAATTTCCATTTTTTCTTCCACACTAAATATTACCGGCATGTTAACAAATTTTATTTGACATTCACTGTCAAACAATTCTTGCTATCAAGAAATCATTTGTTTATCGGTGCATCCTGGATTTCACGTAACTACAGTTACATTTGCATTGTTATTGTGGTTAAAAAAGAAAAAAAGATTTTTTCCACCTAATTGGATGTAATTGCATATTTGAACGTAGTTTTTAGTTCTTATCAACTATTCTTAATAACAATTTTCGATATTGTCAAAAATAAAGGTACTTTATTCTTCAGGAAAATTAATATTTTCTGATATACCTTGTATACGACTGAAAAAAAATAATATCTGATAGTTGCATTAAAGGTTTCGGACCATGCAAAACTTTTTATGGAGAATAACTTTTTTTCGTAAAGTTAATAATAAAAAAGTTTCCCATATGGTGCGAACTTAAGTGGACACACTGTATAAAAATAATTTGTTAAAAATTAATTTTGAAAAAAATTGATTTTAAGAAATAAACTTCCAGAATCCCAATTACGTAATGTGCGTGAATTGTTATTACTCAGAAAAACTCGGTATTTTATTCTAAAACTATTATGCTAAATTTTAATTACACAGAAAAAGCCGGGATTGACCGGGGTCAAGTGGCGTTAGGACGCCATGGTCAGGTGATGAAAGATTGACCGGTGTCAGGTAGGGTTATATGCATCATGATGCATGCAAAGAACATCGTAGTGCACCTAACTTTACCTGACCCCATCAATCTTACGTTACCTGCCTACTGCGCGATTCTATAATATTCAAAGTTTCAATTAACGCTATATGTACCATCATAAATCGTCTGCCATTCAATATTTTGTTTATTTACTAACTAAACATTGCTGGGATTCAATGGCAGACTGTAAAAAATCGTTAAAAGTCATTACTTTTTTTTTGCAAATTAAAAATAGTTTTGCAGTTATATGTATACATCGTATTAGGCTGCCATTTGTTTTATTCAATATTGTAAACTGTTAAGTTTATATTTAAATAACTTTTACACTGTAAAAAATTGTTCTGAAATACTGTGAAAAATTTGTTAAACAACTTTTATGTATCAATTTTTAAAAATCGGAAAACAGTCTGCCTTGTGAAAATTCGTCAATCTCATGCACACATTAGTCTAAATTGTGCTTGGCAGACTGTAAAAAAGTATTTTTAGTTACACGATTTTTTGCGAACTAGCATTAGTATGCTTTACTCTTGTACTGTAGAAAACCGTCTGCCTGCAACTTTTTTGTGGATTTGGCAATCTAGCCTTATGCTTCAACAATTGGCCACAGCTTGTTATAGGTTGTTGCAATGCCATCTTAGACTTCACATTTCTCCCGTTTTTGATTGTTGTACCATGGCAACCTTTAAAACACGCGTGTGTTTGAAAGTTCGATTTGAACACGCTGAGGCGTGTTTTAATTAAGCAATAAAAAAAATATGATAATAAAATAATGTTCTGTAGCTTAGGTTTTTAGTTTTATTGCCCATTAATCGAAATGTAACAGATGTATAAGAAACAAAATAAAAAATGCTTACCTATTCGCAACACTAATGTTTTACTAACAGCAATAAAGAATTTTACAAAATCAATTTTTTAGCCAGACATACAAAAATAAATGGACGAAAAAACAAGTAATTCCGCAAACATTTAACCCCACATTTTTTAATTTTTGCACAGCTTCATTTAATAGTATATGTAATAAATTAGCGTTACAAGAAGTATGGCATAAAAAATAGGCTATCGGCTGTTTCCACTTCGAATAAATACCTCTGACCATAAATACACAGGCAGTTAAAGTTGGTTTAAAAATTTTCTCCCTGTATCACCCATTGCTAGCCCAATGATGCAATCTTGATTTCGTTCATAAAATAAATTGGCTTTTATAGACATTTCATCAAAGCACAATAAGCAATATTTACTTTGGGGTTGAAAACTGTCAACCTTTTTTTAATAAAATTAAGAACTCGGGATTATCTAATCCGGGTCCTATCTTAACTGATCTTATTTCTTTTAGCAAAGTGTTAGGCGAGGGAAGGCTATATTTAGACATTAAATTTTTATACACTGGGACCAGCAAAATATATTGGGAGACATTCATTTTAAACTCCTTGCTGAACGTCTACCTTTTGGTGTTTACCCTGTGATACTTGCATATTACATTTGCAGTATCCGGATTGCAAAATTTGGATGTTAAAGACATATATTGCTCAAAGATATATTGTCCAATTCATTAATTCTTTGACTTTCAAGTACCTGAACCCTTTGTCTTAAATATTTGTTTTCGGCAGTAAGGGACTTGATTTGTTGTCTGTACTTATTCTCTTGGCTATCAAAGGATAAACTGGCTGACGTTTGGGTAGATGTTGGAGATGTTAGAGTAGGACTAACTGTAATTAGACTGACGACGATCTCATGCTGAACCTCGGTTTCAACTACATTTGTCTGGTCAGCTGCAAAATACATTTTAATTAGCCATTAAATAACAACTTTGGTTAATATGTAGTTTTAAGAAAAGAACAATTTATTTGGTTAACAACTGAGATTTTTTTGCATGGTTGACCAAAAGCTTAAACAATACTTGATTTGTACAAATAACATATAATTGTCAGCTCATTTTAAAAATTGATGCTATTAGCCGTTACTATGGTAATTAATCATCATGAACACTGATAAATAAAACTGTTTTTACCACTAAAATATATTAACAATTGCGACTGCTGAACTCACAAAGTCATTTTCAAAGAAATATTTTCTTACAGACTAAAATATCAATACAAAATAAAGTGATTTGTACCCTTAAGTGGTAAATATATTCTTTGAAACGGCGGAGCAATTAACAGTTTATTATGTTTGGGACAGTAAATAGCGTGGAAAATAAGCAGTTGTCATTAACAGATGTACATTATTATTTTTATTGCCTTTGTATATTTCTAGGTATAATTTAATATTTAATTTTCTGGAATCCTAGAAATATACAAAGCAATAAATAAATGTACATTATTATTTTTATTCCCTTTGTATATTTCTAGGTATAATTTAATATTTAATTTTCTGGAATCCCTAGAAATATACAAAGGCAATAAAAATAATAATGTACATCTGCTTAATGACCAAACCGAACTTGTATTTTCCACGCTATTTACTGTCGCCAAACCGTAATAAACTATTAATTGCTTCGCCGCTTCCAGAACATACCACTTAGGGTTACAAATCACTTTATTTTGTACTGATATTTCAGTCTGTAAGAAATATTTCTTTGAAAATGACTCTGTGAGTTGAAACTGCTGTCACAATTGTTAATATATTTTAGTGGTAAAAAACATAGTAGTTTTACTTATCATTTTAAAAAGCTAAAAAAAAGTTATAGTTTCAAAAAACTGGGAAAAAACATTGGAAATTGAACATAGAAGATTCAAGTTTATTTTGAATTAAAATATTATTATTTTTATTACCTGGATAAATTAATGCAGGTGGATTCCCTTCTGAAACTAATACTAAATCATCTAGAACTTGTATTCCTCTAGATCGTTCCAAAGGCGGTGCACTATACGAATGGTCAGTTCTGGAACTTCCCTCAAGAGATGGGAATAGGGTGGGAACTGCAGTGGCTACTAATCGTGCATGCAAGTGACTCGTGAACATCCTCTCTTCAAAATGGTCTGCACATAACGAGTAACTTTTATATAAATTGTTTACTTTGCCAAGCAGGTCTTCTCGATTGGCTTTTAGTGCCCATATTCTGGCTCTGTAAATAAATAATAACATTTTTAAACCATGCTTACTACATTTGACTACAATAAATAGTCTAGTATAATATTTTGTTTTGCGAAAATAAGAATATTTTGCAAAGGAATACGTTTACCTAATAAAAGTGTTCACCATTGACTTAGAAACAACAAAATAATAAACTTGACAATGATTTTGGTTTGAATTAGTTTTGGAATGTCTTAAAAAGATAAACAAAAAGGAAGTATGTTTGTAAATTTTATTAATAACAAAATAGGCTCATACTAAATAAAAAGGCCTTTTAAAATGATGTATTACACACCCCTTGTTCCATCTTAAAATTTTAGGGTGGTAGCATGGGGTTTAAAGTAGCACCATCTATTTTTTTGTAAAAACCTTCCCCCTCAATAAATTTGTTGGCGTGTTTCGGCAAAATTCCATATAACGTGAGTGGTAAGTTTTAAGATAAACACCCTTTAAAATATAAAAAAATTATTATAAAATATATATATATTATATATATAAATATATATATATATATATATTAATTATATTTAATTTATAAAAATAATTATTTATTATATATATATATAATTATATAAATATATATATATATATATATATATATATATATATATATATATATATATATATATATATATATATAATATTAATATTAAAATATTGGTTTTAATTCGAGCGCCCCAAAAAAACTCCGTATACCAAATTTGGTCAAAATCGGAGTTAGTTGCGGACACTTTCTAGACAATTACCAAAAGTTTAATTTTTACTAAAATATGCAAAAAAAATTGTACTTACCGGTTAGCATCCTTAGGAAAACTAAAGAATTTCTTCTTTGAGTTATAACCTTTATTAAAACAGTTTCGCACTGCACAAACATGATGATGTCCTAATGGTTTTTTGTCACTCATTTTACCGAAGTGTAAAAAATAAAAATAAAACGCAATGTTCAAAACGATCAACTAAAACACACAAAAATTATACCTACGGCTATGGCGGCTAAACGTACAATAATACCGAAAGTTCTCCCGACTGCACGCCAAAGACATCTTTTCCCGGACAGGGCGGAGCATAAAGCCTGCGCAACGAGATCGGCGCTAACCGTTCCCGCCAAGAGAGTGTTACAGCTGTAAGTAAGCTGTGAATTGGCAGACTGTAAAAAGTTGATTTAAGAAGCTTCTTTTTTTTTGCTAATTAAAGTTAATGTTTACATATGAAGTAACACGTTGCGGAACTTAATAGGTGCATCTATCTATAGCTGGTGGCTATAAATATCACCCGTATCAAAGGCAGCCTGTAAAAAATCGGTCTCTTTTTTCTGCCGCGAGCGCTCGGTCTACAATGTACAAACAAAAAAATACAAAAAATATGACGTTTAAAATAAATTTTTATAAAAAGACATTTACATTACATTACATACATTTCTATTAATCAGAAAATGAATGGTATTAACCATTTATTTTCTGACTTTGTAAATGAAAAGAGGGGTAAAAGGAGCTACAACCTTAAAGAGGTTATATTGTTTTATATGTTTAATTTACGCTAAAATTTGAAAAAACCATATAAGGTGTTTTTTAAGATAATTTGTACGTAGACTTTAACAAAGAAGTGGGTTATTTTTTTTTAAATCTAAATTTTACCTTTTCAAGACAAAAAAAAAATCTTACAGAATCTATATTGGATACAAGGTGGCATTAAAAAGAAAGCTTTTATTTATGATCTTGAAAATGCTAAAGTCTTTGGATTTATTATTAACTGATATATGACATTTTAAAATTGGCTACCCTTAATTAGGGTTGAAAAACTTTAAAATATGAACCAATAGGAATCATTAAACCTTCTGGGCTGCAAGGTTTACTTGAAAAATGACTTGTGGATGTACCAAAGGATGTAAAGGAAACCACGGCGGCAGAAAGGTGGGATTAAATTGCTACATGTTCTGCAAAGAATTAACAAAAGAAAATGTTCAAGAAGATAATGATAAAAAATTAGTTACTAATATTGATTTTTTTAAATAATTTAAATGTTTAAATATGTAAATATAAAAAGTTTATCAGCAAAGAAATAATTAGTAAAAGGTTTTTTTATAAAAAAGAATTTAATTGGACTTTTTTATCCAATCCTATTTAAGATTTTCAAATAAATAATGAATGATATCATAACATTAATAAAAACGATTGTCTATTTTTATACAGGGTGTCCGGAAATAACGATGAAAAATTTTAAGGTATGATTCTACATAAAAAGATATGAAAAAAACATCATATTAACCTAGGTCCGGAAATGCTTCCAGAGGGAGCTACAGGCCCTTGAAGATGGTGTCATTAGAGTGGTTTTTATTTAATTTATTAGGATCTACTTTCAATACAGGAATTAACTTTTACGTATAAGTTTAAGTGATTAGAGGTCACTTCTTGAAAATATCAGGTGACCCATAATGCAACCAGTGGCGTGAGAACAGAGGGGGGGTTAGTTATTTGGGGTCATATATTTTTTCGCCGAGTGTATTTTCGCTATTTTTTAAATAAATTATGTTTCTTTGAATTTTTTACGTAAAAAAGGTTCCCATGGTATAAAGTCGAAGAGTCGACGATTTTCGAGATAAACGGACTTAAAAGGACGACTGCAGTGCGTAAATACAGTAAACTGGCTATGTAATAAAAATAAGAAGATGTAGTACGTACCAGTAAATTCGTTTTTCTTTTTGGCAATGGGTGTAAAAGAATAGCTACATTTTGAAATAGTATTTAAGCATCTTCTTATTTTTATTACCAAGCCTTTACCCAAAATCGTTCTTGGTATTTTAAAACTTTTTAAAATAATATCAGGTTTGTCAAAAATAAAATAAAATAGGGTTTTTAAAAGGTTTATTATCTTGAACTCATATTTCTGACATATGCCATTTTTGAAAGGTCTTGTAAGAAACGACCTTTAAGAAACAGGCATTTTTGCAAAAATACTTTTTGGTCGAGTTCCAGTATTACATTTTTTGCTCTGTTTGCTTAAAACCGTTCCTTTATTTCATTCATCCATTATAAGTCGCGTATTCTATTAGCAGATCATCTGCTGCCAGACCAGGCAGGTAGGTAGGTAGGTTTAAAGTGAGTGGACTTTTTACGCCCTCCACTGCGACCGCTCGGTCTATTGTGGTTCACACCTTTTTATATTTCTCCCAATAGGATCGGACTTCTAATGAATCCGATACCAGATTGGGAGAGAGTTCTTACATCTCCTCTTACTCGTGTCGCTACGGGACATGAGCACAATATGTGTTCTGGTATCCCTGTCTCCTGGAGAGTATGACAAGCAGACGATTAGATCCGTCATGCCCTCCTCTCCCGGTCTTGTGACGTGGGTAGCTACCAGGTCCTTGTTACAGGAATCAGATGTTCTCTCTGAGGTCGCCTTATCCTATGAAAACGGTCCTATTCGCTTTCTGATTTTAAGCCATTGTGAGACGCTTTTTCTCTATAAAGGCGGTTCTGTTCGTCTTTGTTTGGTTTTGGATCCTTCCTAAGAACTGTTTGTTCGGGGGATTAGCCCTTCCCGTGAAACAGGCGCCGTGACTTAGGGGCACTTTCGAAACCGATTCACCCCTTTTCGTAGCGCACTTGTCTGCTTCTGACCTTAGGGGACCTTTGAGAACAATTTACCGTTTAGTCAGGCACATTTGTCACTTTTTTCTATAAAAGCGGTTCTGTCCGCTTTCTGTTTGAAGCTAGGAAGTCATAGCCACCACGGCAGAGCCCCATTACCGAGTAAGGCTACATACTGAGAGTGCCCTGTATCTCAAAGGTACCGTTGGAGACACCTGTTTAAACAAGGATGTCCATTCACTCATCAGCACGGTACGCTAACACCTTGAGTTAAGCCTTGTGTCATCTTAATTCGGATCCCGTTCCATACGTAGCCAAAGAGTTGCCGAAACCAGCAACTCTAGCGCATGTTCCAAAAGATCCTACTGGGCCCAACCACGACAACGACGTGTGATCACAGCGATTGGGCCAGACCTCGCTCGCTTTGCTCTCATCCGACATTTAATATTGAAACTTGACGTATGTTGGTGTCCATAGAAAAAAGGGCCCTTTTTTCTACGTCTAGCGAGAAAGTCTGTCGACACTTTACAACTTTAGTCCAATTTAATCTAGGGTTTGCATAAAAATATTTATAATTATATTTTTAAATACATAAAAAAATTAGGTTGAAAATACATTGTTTAAAGTAAAAACTCTCTTTAATCGAAGTAAGATATAAAATGTTATATAATAATATTTAATATAATTGTTTTAGCTTTTGTTCGTCTGGAATGGTTATGAATATGTATGCATTGCTACAGTCGGGTCCCAAAACAAAAGAGGAAATAGAAAAGGCATTTGGGGGCAATATTTGTCGTTGCACTGGATATAGACCCATTTTAACAGCTGCTAAAAAGCTGGCGGTTGATTCAGGTATACAATTAAATGAAAAGAATCCTACATATAATTGCACAGAAGTATTATTTCTTGTCGATTTACTCTCTGTTAAAGAAGAATTAAAGGCATCCAGCAAATATTTTTAAACAATATGAAATAAAAGGGACTTTATGAGCATAAGGGTTTGCTGTACAATGCAAAGCAATATATTTAATAAAACTATTTACGAAATGTAGCCTACAAGATACATAAGCTTTATTAAACGGTAAATTTACGATAAAAACTTAAAGTATATATATTTATGTTTTTCTAATTTAAATAGACGCACCTATGTGGCATTTAAAGCAGAAGCAAAGTAGACAGAATTAACATACGCAGTAGGGACACCCCCCCCCCAAGACAAAAGAGATCGGGCCGCTAGCGAGCGGTGGCGAGTTAAGTGCTTTGGGCATTTTCGCAGTACACTGACTGTCGTCAATCGTGGAGTTTTGTGTTGTAAGCGATATTTTATACCTGTATTTGTGATTTTCCTTTGTGGCTAGGCTATTTTTTCTATTAACTAAATAATGGGGTCTATTGTTTTGTGGATGGATGTTTTACAAAAATTGGTACTCCAGGGGTATCATTTTTTCGTTGTCTAAAAGATACAGAAGGGTATGTAAAATTATTTAATATTGGTACTATGAAAAATTTCTTAAATATGAGTAGAGTAGAAGTACTTATTAGATTTTTTGTGTTTACCTATAGGTGTAATAAATAGAATAATTTTTTTCAAAAAATCGATTAGAAGTATTAACCTTTTTGAAAGAAAAAGTAAATATTTCCTTGCAGTAAGTGGTTGCTAGGAAATATTTATTTTCGTACTGTGAGGAAATATTGCCTTACAGTTATTAGTAAACTAAAAAAATGATTAAAAACAAGTTATTCAGTATTAAAAAAAACTAATTTTATTCTATTCTTATTTAGTTACGATGATATCAAAAATATTTTTTTTACTACTAACCTGAGAAATCACCATTATTTACTGCATTCCTCTAATCAGAAGTAACATTTCTCTCCCTAGGTAAATAATAATAATAAATAAACACCTAGGTAAATAATGAAAAAATGCCTGCCCTCATGTTTAGTCATATTTATAGAAATTGGGGACACCATTTTTTGTGTAAATCGGTCCTGATTGATTTTGACTTGTTATAAAGTGTATGGTTAATAAACCTGTCACTGTCAAATTTTTAAAATGGTAAATAATTAATTTTGTCAATTATTGTTGGTTTTAGGGTCCGACCACTATAACTTTGGGAGAGCACGTGGTCACGGCCGCAGCCAGTAAGGGATTTTAAATAGTTGGCGTAGCATTTAAGGCGTAAATCACTTGGTGTCCCAAAGTTATAGTGGTCGGACCCTGATGATGATTTACAGGACCTCCAAGTTTTTAAATAATTATTTATTAAAAAAAAAACATTAAAGAAACAGTTATAGAAGTATAAGTATAATAGAACTTCCTCAAAATGTCCATTTGCTGCTAGATTTCATGCCTTAAATAACCAATTAAAAATTAAATAAATAAATCGGACATTATATATGATTATAAATGTGTAATACGTTTTAAAAAACTACCTCATGTTTTATTTGTCGCAATTTGACGGTAAACGGCATTTGGTATATTTTAGTTAGTTTTGGTTGGTTAATATTGTATTATAGTACGAGGTAGGTTTTAAAAGTCCGTGCAAAAATAAAAACTACTTACTTGTTTGGGGTAAACCTTTTTTATTTTTCTACATAGCCTCCTTTTAGTCTTCGTCCAACGATGTTCCAATTTGTTGACCCCTTCCAAATAATAGGATTTGTCCAAGTCTGCAAAATATCGATCAGTGTCTGCAATCACTTCCTCGTTTGAATAGAATCTTTGTCCCGCCAGCCATTTCTTCAAATTGGGGAACAAATAGTAGTCCGAGGGAGCCAAGTCTGGAGAATGGAAGGATGTGAACGAGTTGGAATCCTATTTCCATTAATTTTGCGACCACAACTGCTGAGGTGTGTGCTGGTGCGTTGTCGTGTTGGAAAAGGACTTTCTTGTGGGCCAATCGTGGGCGTTTTTCTTGCAGCTCGGTTTTCAAACGGTCCAATAATGATGAAAAATATGCACCTGTAATAGTTTTACCCTTTTCCAGATAGTCAATGAGGATTATCCCCTTCGAATCCCAAAAGACAGTCGCTATAACCTTTCCGGCCGAAGGAACGGTCTTCGCCTTTTTTGGTGCAGATTCCCCCTTGGTAACCGATTGCTTTGATTGTTGTTTGATCTCAGGAGTATAGTAATGAATCCATGTTTCATCCACAGTGACGAAAATACGCATAAAGTCCTCCGGATTCTTCTGAAACAGCTGCAAACCATCCTTGCAACACTTCACACGATTCCGTTTTTGGTCAAGCGTGAGCAATCGTGGCACCCATCTTGCGGATAGCTTTCTCATGTCCAAATGTTCATGTAAAATATTATGTACCCGTTCAGTCGAGATGCCCACAGCACTAGCAATCTCACGTACTTTAACTCTTCTGTCAACCATCACCATATCATGGATTTGATCGATGATTTCTGGAGTCGTGACCTCCACAGGCCCCTCAGAACGTTCCGCGTCACTTGTGGTCATATGGCCAGTCCGAAAATTTTGAAACCACTTGTAAACTGTTCTAATCGAAGGTGCAGAGTCACCATAATGTTTATCAATTTTCTCTTTAGTCTCCTGAGGCGTTTTACCTTTCATAAAGTAATGTTTAATCACCACATGAAATTCTTTTTCGTCCATTTCTTGAAAATCACTTGACTTCCTTGATTTACACAAATGCCAAACACAAAGAAATAGACCAATATGGCTGAAACTTGGTGTGCGTTCATTCAACAGATGCTACTAACTAAACATGACCTCGATACGCGCCGGTGGTGCCATCTCTCGGACTTTGCACGGACTTTTCAAACCATCCTCGTATTATTATAATAGTATAGTTATTATATGATGTCAGTATGTTATATTTTCAATTAAATTATAACCATAAAATTATATCTTTTAATTTAATATTTAATTGAATAAACAACATAATTTTGTGTACACCAAAATTTAAAACAAGGTAAGTAAACAAATCTACATTATACCAATTTATGTATTTACTATTCCTCTTACCTCGGTAGAATCATCCAAATAAAATAGATACGCTTCGAGTGCGCGCGACTCCCGTATTTGCTCACGTCCGTCACGAGCGCTCATAAATCGTGGCACGTCTTTGATGCAGAGAGGGGAAAGGCACCGACGAGAGTGTCCCTACTGCCTATTTTAATTCTGTCTACTTTCTTCTAAAATGTCGCCAAATACTTTTCCCATGGACTCGGCTGTATTAAACCAAATATTTATTTTAGAGAACTAGATACCTTCGAGTACTCTGGAATTTATTATAAAATAATACTTATGGAAAAAGTGTAAGTCCTAATACGGTACTTAAATAATTTTTTGAAAGTTTAATTTTGTTTTAAGTTTTTTTTTTGTAAAAGCTTTTCGTTAAAACATTGCTAAAAAGTGAATAATAACCATAGGTAAGTTTTCGTGACAAAAGAAAATAATTGTTAGAGCAAAATTTAAAAACCCTGATCTAATAACTTCTCAGAAAGTATCTTTTACGGCTGCACAGTGAATGCAATTAACGTTTACGAATTTAATATACAAAAAGTTACAATGGAGGCTGTATATGTATAAACAAGAGCATTTATCATGATTAAAATAAATGAATAGTTTTTTATTTGAAGCAGTTTAAAGTAAATAAATCACGTGTTTATGTAAACAAGTGAACAGTCGACAAATTAGATCTGCCGCAATTTGGTCCTTTGCAAAGGCTATAAAAACCAAAATTTAAAAATGTATTCATTTTTGCTTAATATAGGTTTAAACGTCATTAGGGAGGGCCCTTAATCCTAAAACTTTTTTTTATTCAATCCATTTTGCATTGTAATAGGTTTTAAGATCCACATACCTACTCTATACTTTGTAGCACACTGTATACATTTTAGACGAGAAAATTGAACTAGCTGATCTAGAAGACCTTAAACTCTGTGGGAAAACAGAATGCAGGACTCAATGTACCAAATCCTGCAAAAAGTTACCGCTATATTTTGAACTCGGTGCTTCCAAATGGATGAAAGTGTTTAACCTACTAGATCTGTTAGAAATTTTAGCGTCCTCTGGAAACAAATCTTATATGTTGGTTGCTGGAAATACTGCAAGAGGTAAAAAGCAACATACAGTGTTTTAGTCCATCGACAGAATTTTTTTTTTGTTTAAATTTAAAAAATCCCTTTATTATGGCCACCTAGGTCACCGGAGTTAAGTCCCATGGGCGTTTTCTTATGGGATCTCATGTAACCCTAAAAATCTTTTGTATTTAACTTTAGTTCAAATCAGAGGGCTATTAAAAAGAATTTTAACTCACATTAGAACAATGGGGATTATTCAGGCAGTGGATTTTTGTAAATTTTAATATATTATATATATATATATATATATATATATATATATATATATATATATATATATATATATATATATATATATATATATAATATATATATATATATATATATATATATATATATATATATATATATATATATATATATTTTTTAATATATATATATTTTTATATTTTAAATTAAAAAAAAAAAAAAAAAAAAAAAAACTATTCAAATATTCTTTGTATATAATAAATTCACCTGATGGCTATAATAAGGTTATAACTGGATAATTTTATTTTAGATAACTGTATAATCAAAAGTGTATGAAATAACTTATAATTTGGTGTGTTTTTAAAGGTATTATTTAAAGGAAAACAAAAAAGTTGGTTTATACAAAAGTTTAAGGACTTTTTATGAAGATTTCCGAGAAAAATATACCTAATTTTTTATTTTATATGTAATAGAGCACCCCTCCTTAGATCTAGTAAGCCGTGAAAGCCAAACAGAACTTCTGACGTCATCCTTGGCCAAGCAGGATCTAACATAGAAGGTTTGTTTCACAGTTTACTAGATATAAGGAGGGGTGCTCCATTGCATATAAAATAAAAAATTAAAGTCAAATTGTAACACAACTGATTATCCAAACATCGACATGACATTTTTAAAGAAGGGAACATGCAAAGGTTTCATATATTTTAATTAAATAAAATACGGGGTTATCCATAAAAATATATATAATTCCCGATTTTTCTATTTTCCAAATATTAGTTGTTTTTCCAAATGTCATATCTAAAATCTTCATAAAAAATCCTAAAACTTTTGTATAAACCACCTTTTTTTGTATTCCTGTAAATAATACTTTTAAAAGCATGTCAAATTATAAGCAAAAACCCTGTGCCTACATTATTATTCGAATATTTTTTTACTAATTTCTTTGCGGATCCAATCCTCATACCTGCATATATATTCGCTCCGCATGTAAATTGCTAAATTTTCTTTTATTTAGGTAAACAATGTTTTGGTTAATAGGTAATAAGAAACTATTTTTTTCCACTCAATAGCATTTTTAAGACTTTTAAGTTAACATTTGTTTTTTGTAATAACTTAGTAAAATTTTAAAACTTTATTTAATTTTAATAATATGCTTTAAAAAGAAAGAAAATAATAAGTTGTCGAGAGCTTGGCGTTGCGTTAAAACCAACAAACACAAGAAAAAAAAGATATTTTAATATATTTTTAAAATATTGCCTTGCAAAATTTAAGTATATGTGTATTCTTTTAAGGTGTCTATTGGCAAACTTCCCAACCCGATATTTATATTGACATAACAGGAGTAGAAGAGCTGACTTCATCTTCAGCTCAGGACAACTGTCTGACTATTGGTGGTAATTTTACCCTTACGAATACCCTTAATTTATTTAGACAAACGGCAAAATCTAACACAAAGTTCCTTTATTTGGATAAGTTGGCAGATCATATTGATTTGGTTGCACATGTTCCAGTAAGAAATGTAAGTACAATAGATATGGGAAATAAAGAACATTTTAAAACAAATTGGTTTAACTAAGAATCTGGTGAGAAATGGATAGTAGCATTAAATAACCATATAAATTACAACATTTTCAGATTGGTACTATTGCTGGGAACCTAATGATTAAACACAAGCACAATGAGTTTCCTTCAGATATATTTCTTATACTGGAGACAGTAAACGCAACTATCGTGATTGGTAAGTTATATACTAACGAAATCAATACTGTGAATATTAGTTTTTAAGCTTTTGAACTTCTTTTTACCGCACATAAACCGCATATTAATGTATCTTTATATATAACCAATTTCTTAGGTGCAGAGATTTTAATAGGCTTGAGCGAAATGAAGAGAGACAGAAAACGCTTTCCCCTTTCTCCGGGCCAACAAGAAGACGGGAATACTGTGGGTAGGGTATTCGTGCGACGATCGACAGCAGTGTTGCCGATCTATGGGGAATTCCTCCAAACGAGGGAAATTTTATAAATATGCGAGGACATATTGGGAAATAAAATTAATCGGGAATCGTGGGGAATCGAGCCATCAACATTTTTTAAATAAAATAAATTTTGAAATAATTTAAACTAGTATACTTGAAAAATGATTTTTATTTGTTTTGTAATATTTTAATTATATTTAAATAATATTAATAATGTTTATTAACATCTTTATTTTATTTCTCTAAAGAGTATTGTTATTTTTCGTTATATTTAGTTTCAAAATTAAGTTTTATTTAAATTATCGCGCTATTAGGTATAGGGAATGGGAAATGAGTTGAAATTTTTTAAATTACTAATGGAAAATGTCGTAAATCACAGCCTTCTATAACAAAAGAGCCATGAAGCAAGAAAGGCAACGTTGCAAACAACACTGCGCCCTGGGCTGGTTTAGTTTAATAAGTTCTAAGCAGATTGCGCTAAATAAACATTTTTAATGAAATTTTAAACAAAATACAGGTATTATTTTAAAAATAAACATAATTTTAAATATTATACTATGTGGCCCTAAAAAACACTAATGTGTCCGGGAAAAACCCTTTGGGCCCTATTAGAATATTCGAAACCTATTATTATTTTTCAAATTATTGCTGACATTTAAAAATATTAATTTTTAAGGCTTCATTCTTATACTGTTTAACTGTTTTTTGCAAATAAATTAATGTAACTTTTAAAACTTAGCTAAAAATGTATTAATCAGTAATATTTGTGATAATTAAAATCAACCGAAAACAACATATCTAAATAATATTATTAAAAAACATAATCTGTACTTAATAAAGGGAGAAAGTTTAAAAAAGCAAAACTGGGTTCATTGTTCGGGTTTTACACTTTACCTTAAAACATGTAAATAACTTTTAGAATATGTATAATGATATTTTTTGATGAACTTACCGTTATTTATATGATTTTCATAATATAGTCCTGACGATATTGCTTGGAGCTAATATTGTTTTTGTTGCACATTTACACACTTATCAATGTCAAAAACTTATTTATAAATATATTTGGTAACCTTGTTCGTAAATATAGTTTTGCATTAAAAGTTTCTCTTAATACACTTATCCCGTCAAAGTGGAAAGCTTTCTTTTTTTACATCTTTTCTAGGCGAGTTCGAAAAAGTATTTAACTGAGTTTGTAATGAAACGGAATTGTTTATATTTTTGGTATAATTACTTAAAAAAAAATTGCTTAAAATAAGGGCAACTTTTTGATATAGTTTCTTTACTTCTGTACCGCACTTACACTAGTCTTCAAAGGAAATATGTCCACTTAGAAGGCTTGCAATAGTTAGGGATGTTAATAAATTTTGGTTAAGTAAATATATATAAACACAAGCAATGATAGATTTACAACTATATATTTTTGACACAAGAGTCAAACACTGCATATCTCCAATTTTTATTTTTTTGTCAATTTCCGCTTTAAAACTACTAAAATCAGTAATAAGGTCGTTTTAAAGAAAGCTTTCAATCCCATGTTCTTGTTCGTAAGTTTCTACGAGGACTTTCCTTCTTTCTTCAGGGTTTCTTTTAGGGGCACTTTTAGGATTTGATAAACATTTCGGTTGGTTCTTATAAAGCCTTGGTATTGCACCATGCATAATTTAGGGTACGTCAAA
>JAHBCN010007571.1:0-42949 GCA_019359885.1 Listronotus oregonensis | reverse complement strand
TGCAACTTGGGTCCCCATAGTATAACCCCATTTTTTTTTTTATTTATCCCTTGTTAGCAACCTTATGTTATAATCTTTTCCACTTTGTCTGAAACTTTTTTCTTTGCTTTTTTTGGTGGGCCCCTTATGAATTTTTTCCATGTTTAATTCTACTGGGGTTTTCCCCCCGTATTATTCGTGTTTGTTTCGGATCCATTCCCTGGTTTGCCCTCTGTGTGGTTTTGGCCTCCAAGGAGGTTCGGGCCCCCAAATATGGTCTGGATGACCCCCGTCTGCTAACTCATCCCTTTTTCATTGCCTTCTATCCCCGAATGCCCTAGTACCCATAAGAGAGTTAATCTGTTGCGTTCTCTCAGGACTTCCAGTTCTTTTTGGATTCCCTGTCCTTGGACGTTCTTCTTCTTATTTTTCCCTGGGAGCCGTCTTGATTCACTACCGGAGGCAGCGCAGCCTCTGGGTTTTTTGTGCCTAACCCACATTATCATTTATACCAGTCTTTCTCAAAGTGGGGATAACGCCCCCTTGTGGGCGCGGGGGCCTAGAGGGGGGGGGGAAGGGACCAGAAAAAATTGGGGGGCGCTGATGTGTTTTGGGGGGGGCGATGGTGATTTGTAACTTTAGCTACTTCATATTTTAGAATTCACTGAAAATAAAATCTACACTACACAACATTCATTTATTATTTTATTTTTTTTTATCCTATTTTATTGTATAAATATAAATTAAAATATATTAAATATTTATTATTTTCAAATGCGTTCACAACGCTATTTATATCTTAAGATATTTAGTAATAGGAATCAAACACTGAAAGATATTCCTGCCTTCAAGTGTCGCAGGTTAGGTGCCCACCTCCGAAGACACGTGTTAAAAATATGTATATATTATTGCGGTCAAGCAGAGCACTTGCCGAACGCGAGATTTTTTTATGTACCTAATCTAGTAAAATTAAAAAAAAATAAAACTAAACTTAGAAGGTTTAATTATAATTCACGTTTGGCGCGAACAAATATTGTACGATTTATTTGTGCAATCCTGTATTTTAGTCCGTCAACGTTCGTCGGTTCGTGTTTGCGGAGTGCAGGTGCCCAAATACACAGCCGCGACTCGCGACCGTCGGGGACTGACGTGACTAGAGGTTTGTCGTTCGCAACGATTCGTTCGAACGAATCAGTGCACTGATTCAAATAAATTTATTCGCTGATTCAAATCATTTTTAACCCACTTGCTCGATCGCTCTGCGATGAATAACGAACCTAGTTTTTTATTCGTTCAGGTCACTAAGTCAGAATCGGACTCGGAACTCGAAGATTCGGTAATTCGGACTTTTATGACGGCAAATCGTCCCTTTTGACCTGGCGAGCCTCCCGTTTAAATTTTGATTTTGTTCATACCAGAGGTGTATTAGGCAAACAATGTATGCTTATTGTCGGTTCGAGTCAGTTTTTTGCTGTATACCTATTTGGCAATTAAAAAATTTTTTTTTTTGTTTTAACTATTCTTTTGAACAAAGACCTTTGGAGGTACATTTGTAGGTTTTTATTAATTATAGTTTTGAATTTTTCCAAATATAGTTTTTTTAAAAAAATAATTATACCAAAATGAAATAAATCAAATAATTTCTTTATTTAAGATAACTATCACATTTTTTGTGGAATTCAAAACCGACCGAGTCCGACCGGCATCATAATAAAGTGAATCGGTTGCGAACGAATCTTTTCAAGTGAATGAATTAAATGAATGATTCAGTAAAAAAAATCAAACTTTCCACCTCTAAACTTGACGTTCCGCCGCATGCTCGCATGGCACTCGCTCGTGCCGTTAATCCAGGTTTAATCACAGCGGTGCAAATGGCTATTAATATTGTAAAGTTAAATTATAATTGCTCAATGTTGATAATTTTTAATAAAAGATACTCTTTAGTATAAAGTTGCATTAATAGTGCTCTCTCTGGTAAGAAAAGTGTCGTTTAAATAGGTTTAATTAAATTCCAGGCAAGACTAATATATTATTGAGATTTTTAAGGTGAAAAAAAATGGGGGCGCTACAAAATAACTGATTTTCAAAGTGGGCGTTAGACAAAATAAGTTTGAGAACCTCTGATTTATACCAATCCTCCCATTAGTCTCGTTCCTTCCACAAGTCTGTATAACCCCGAGACTGGTTGCTTGATATCAAAGATAATACTACTACGGATAAGATGAACCATTCAATGCTATATTTTTGATACCCCTAATGGACTTTGGCTAACGCGAGCCGATGCTATCAAATTTGCTATCCTTGAACGAAAGTTAAACAGTGTTGCCGGCAGGCCTTTTTACTATTGGCGTGATGAAACGCGACACACAATCCGTTTAGCCGCCCGCTTTCGCTACTTCGTGTTCCGAATAAAGTACAAGCGACAGACATTGGCAATGTCCCCAGTTTGTTTCGCTGGGGCGGGGTTACCGACTTAATTTTATTCGCATTTACGGAAGCATTGATATCTCCGAACTTATTCAAAACGCCCCATTTAAATGAACCATCTATTCGTAGTAGTATTATCTTTGTTGATATATTTCTGTGGGCTCATTTTCGGTTGCCCAAATAATGCCTGCCTTTTGTGATTCAATGCTTTACATTCGCACAGGATATGATAGGCTGTTTCTTCCTCCTCGTCGCACATTCTGCAACTTGGGTCCCCATTGTATGAGCCTATCTTTTGTAGATGTCCTCTTAGGTTGTCGTGCCCTGTTAGCAACCCTACTGTTATGCGAAGTCTTTTCCTACTTTGTCTGAAACGTTCTTCCTTTGCTCTTTTGGATGGGCCTCTTATGAAGCTTTTTCCATTTCTAATTCTACTGAGATTTCCCCAGTATTCTTCGTGTTTGTTTCGGATCCATTCCCTGGTGTGCCCTCGTGGTTTTGGTCACCTAATGGCAGGTTCTGGCCCAAAGTATGGTCTGGATGATCCCTGTCTCGCTAGCTCATCCGCTTTTTCGTTGCCTTCTATCTCCGAATGTCCTAGTACCCATAAGAGAGTTACTCTGTTGCGTTCTCTCAGGACTTCCAGTTCTTTTTGGCATTCCCATGTCAGCTTGGACGTTACCTTGGGGTTTACTGGTGCCCCAGTGACGCTTGGCTGTCTGTTATGCAGATCCGTTTGTTTTTATAAGCCCTCCTGTTATTTTGTATTGCACAGTGCAGTAAAGCATATTTTTCCGTTTGAAATACATAACTGTGTGTTCCTAGTGAAATGGTGAGATAATATGTATTACACTAAAATAAGGAACCGCTTAATAATCCACTACCAATATTTAGCTTTCTTCAGCTCATAATAAACAATATATTTTTGCACAACTCGTGAATATAAACTAAAAAACCGCAGGCAATTATTGTCCGATTACATCACGGATTTTGTATTTGACCTAATTGGAAAACGTGCGTTGTTGCTCGTGGCTTGACACGTTTTAGGGTGGCTGCTGTCAGGAGTGATTGTCCTCCATACGAAATTAAAAAAATATTTTTAGGTTGTTACTATTTTTACATATAGACACATTGTCTTCCCCAAAAATTTACAGGGGGGAAAAAATTCTACAATAGAATAAAAAAAATAAAAAGAAAATTTCAGAAGTAAGCAAGGCTTTCCCATTTTGAGCCATCTGAGATGGTATTACTTTCTATGATCAAAATCACAATACAAATCAATGAAAATACAGATATTTTGCAATATAAAAAGGTTATAGCTTACTTAAAACGCCAAAATGACATAATAATCAAAAGTTCAGACGACACGTTTCTGTTAATGAAAGTTTTGGGCTGAATGGTGCATGTCGGCATGCAGAATTATGCATTTTAACAACTGAAGATATGAAGATACCGGAACAATGTTGGGTGTAACGTTACGCGATACCAAAACAAAGGAAAAGCGTGTATTTATCGTGGGCTTAGGCTGCAATGGGTATGAAATCTACCACAACTATAGTCTGACAAACTTAACTGTAGCAGCGAAAGGAATTTAAACTATTTCGAACGAATATATGTGTGTGTGTGCCAAGTTTAACTACAAAAAAGCAATAGTACTTACTACTATATACTCAAGTAGTAATTTTAATGTTAAAATATTTTTTTACAATAACAAAATAACATATTGAAAAAAAGCTGAGAATTAAATGTGGTTGTTATATACTTTAATTTTTATTTAATATCTATTTTGTTTTACTAAGGAATATTATGTTATTAGGTAATTATTTTCCAAAGACCTTATCGATTTTGTCTAAACTGGCAACATCAAACAAAAGGCTTGTCCAGTTGCGAAGTAAACGAACCTGGTTGGTGGAGCTTGTCACATGTTTTGTTTCTATGGGGTAAATTTACTTGTGATTGGAAGTGTTTGCGCTGTTTCTGGTTCCTGTCTTAGAATGTCGAATATTTAAACATTCAGTGTCGGAGGTCGAAGGTTTTATCCTTATTTCTATGTGTTAAATTTGGTGTTGTGTAATTTTGCTTGTTTTGTTGTGTTTTGTTTTTCTACCTTGTATATATACAGTTTTTAGTTCTTATTTGATTTTTAAATAGTATTTTAATAGTAATTCTATTGTTATAAAATGAACAAATTTACTTGCGGAAAGACACTACATGGACAAACAAAAGAAGTAATAGCAAATGTTTATAGGTAAGTAATAATCTTATAAAACAGTAATTATGTTTTTTTATTGGGTTTAAACATTAAATATACGAAAAAGAAAGCTTTATAATATGTAGCGGCAACTAAAGTTGGCAAGTCATCTGTTTGCAACATTTTTTACGAAGAGGGTCTTTATTCGTCTTTATACCATTTTTTACGTCAAAAATATGAAAAAAGTATTGTTTTCATTAAGCTGTTAACAAGTAACAAAGAAAGCGGGCAAGTCTCGATGATTAGGCAACCCACTTGTCACTAAATAAAGACTGAGTAATACGCTTTTATTTCAGAACTAACACTGTTATACACAGAATAAAGCATACAGCTTTTCATAAATTAAACAAAAGCTACTTTTAAATATACTTTGTCCATTTTATTTTTGTTTTATTTTGTTAATCGGGTTTGCGATGAAGAAGCCGCAAGCAATTCTTTAAAATTGCCATTTAAACATAAGCTTGATCGGGTATCTCTTTACACCGGAGTTGCCGTATCAACTGTACGAAAAAAAATTAATAAAGAAGATAAGGAACGGTTGGAAAATAACCCCAATCAAATGTTATCCAGTCCTAAAAAAAACGACGGCGTCTTTCTCTTGTCGAAAAGAATAAAAATTTTGATTTTCATGTGATAAGACATATGATAAATAGGTTTTATCTTAAATTGAAAGTTGTCCCGACAAGTAGAAAAATTGCGAGAAGATTTAAATTTTTCATATTCTAGGGAAACACTTAGGACGTTACTAATATCAAACGGTTTTTCTTTGGCGTAAATTTGAAAATTAAAAAAAAATTAATGGAGCGTCCTAATATATTACATTGGAGGTACAAATATATACATGAAATACAAAAATATCGCCAAGAAGGGCGAAATATTATTTATTTGGACGAGACATGGGTAGATAATGATTTAACATTATAGTAATAGTAATGCTTACTTAGTAAGTTTTTATTTTATAAATTTCTTTGTCATTTATCAAAAATTGCAATGATAATACTACAGGGAACGTAGAACGACGTTTCCTTATTTTGAATTATTACCAAAAATTAAAAATACCGCCTATCTTAGAGGTAAACAAATAAAAAAAACCGATTAGATGATGACGTTTTTCTGCATTTTTAACTTTCTATGAAATATTTTGTGAAATTGTTACTGATGATCTTTAAATGCCTTTATTTTTGGTGACGACCATAAATTTAAAATATATTTTAAATAAAACATAAATGTATACTGTACACATTATTTCATTTAAACAAATTACAAAATATTCCTGAACTTTTGGAAAATCCGCATGCCGCTGTGCTTTTTATGAATGAAGTAAGTAAGTTTGGTTTACAACTTCCTTCCCCTTACCGACGCCGCACTGTCACAGATACGGTTGCCAGACTTTACTTATTATTAAGACCTAAAACAGTGTGCTATAATCGATTTTTCCTCTTTTATCGTTATGGAAAATGTACAGTACAGCCAGTTGGCATTCATACTTTAACAAAAATTTCAGAATATTTTAAACTTCCTTATGCTTCAAGTTACACCGGTTGTTGTTTGAGAAGAACATCTGTCACTTTCTTGCGGACAGTGTCGCTGATATTCAGGTTCTCAAACGGCTTGGGGGATGGCGATACACAAGCATAGCTGAAGAATACGTAGAAAAGGCATTGGTAATAAAATAAAAAATGTTTAAAGGAAATTTGACAATGTCCAATTGGGACTAATCCAAGAAGTTCCTACAAAAATTATGGTAAGCGAAAAAAATGTTCAGCACCAATTGGTTAATACAGCGGAATTAAAAGTTATAGTTGTGTAAGTTATAACCTTTTCTAACTTACATAATTGTTCTTTTAATATTTATAGTCACACTGTTTAAAATAAACGTTGTAATGGTTGCTGTGCTGAAAAATGGTCTATTACTGTATGATTTTGAGGTCTGTAATGTAGTGCATTACTGTACAAAATGCGAAAATAACTATTTAATAAACAAGGATATTAATAAGGGTGATTAATGATCGTGGTGATAGGAGCTTAGCAAGCACGTTAAGGGTTGAGATCATTAATCGCCAATTAATACCCAAGTTAGTTACAATATTTTTTCGGCAATCGTTTTGTTATTAAATTTTGAAAATCATAATATATTTTTTTTCGGGATGTATTTCAGTTTTAGCAGGCACTCAATCTGATTAATACCTGGACTCCATGTTTGTTTTGCGTATTTTTTAGGGATCGACTGATATGATTTTTTATGCGATAACACACACACACACACACACACACACACTAGTCAGTGATGCCAGATTTCACGATTATTCGTAATTTTACACGAATTTGGTTCCGATTTCACTATCTTACGAATAAGGAAGCTATTCTTACGATTTTTAAATAAATCTTTATAAAATAAAATATTGTATTTAAAGTTAATCAAACCAAAAATATATTATCCATTTATTAATAAAATTATTTACTCCGTGAGTGATTACAATGATAAATCGCCTACAAGCGTTTTTATGCGGTCATGTTACTCACTGTTGTATTTAGTACAACAGTAATTTAAAGGTTGTAAAATTTTTAACAGACTTACGCCTAAAAATAAAGTAATAACTGCCATTCTGGACATTCATAAAAAATAATGAAATAGTAATCCTAATAATAAAAAATAACTTTTCTCATTTTAATAAATGCTCGTAGACATTGCCCTGCTGAGCTTTGCAATACTGGAGCCGATTATAAAGCTCCGTCCTAACATTCGACAATACCTCCGGTGTAATGAAGTTAGTAATGACAAATATTTTTGCCCGTAACTCAATTAAATTTGCTAAAAAGGCCCATCATGTTGATACCTGTAAATTAGTTAAGTTAATTATCCCCTCAAAAAAAAAGTCCAGAAGAGTCAAATCCGGTAACCTTGCCGGCCATGGTATGGTACCGCTTCCACAAATAAGCCGTTCAGGAAAAGTTCTAGTGAGGAATTCCTGAACTGACCTTGCGTTATGAGCAGGACAGCCATCCTGATAAAACCAAATGTCCTCGAAATTAAAATTTACGTTCCGCACAGCTGGTATAATTTCTTTTGCAGCATTTGCAAATACAATTATTTATGTTGTCTTGATCAATCAAATAATAAAGTATCTTTTTCTTCTGCCAAGCGCATAACTTTTTTTAAATGAAAAGCTTTATAAAATGTATGATTTTTAAAACATTTCTAAAATTGCTAATAAATATTTTACGAAATGACAACATTGTCGACAATATCCTAACGAATCCTAGGCACCGTCGATCGTCGTTGTATTGGAAGTGGGATAGGGGAAATTGTTGTCGTTCTCTTTTTAACCTGTGTCATACCATATGTATCCCACTCCATTACATTAAAATTGGCTGCCAAGCCCTTGCCTTGCCAATCCTGTATACCGATATCAGTATCGGTCGATCTCTTTTTTTAGTTGTCTATACCATTATCGTTTATCAAGAGAAAATCATGCCATAGTAAGGGCTATTAATGAGTGATTTTGTAACTGTTAACAATACTCATAAATTAAAGTATCTCCGGAAATATATTTTGTTGCATAAACTGTACCTTTTATATTCATGAATAAATACAGTTAGTAACAGCGCATACATGGTGTGTCCGCCTATTTTTTTCGAAGGAGAAACCGTATCTAACGGCCTTATCTATCAAATGTAACTGCGCAATTTCCGGAACATGTGTCTTGGAGAACAGACGAAACCAGTCTGCAAGTCCCCTCGACGTTATTAACACCAGAAGGATTACCGGATCTACAAGACGCCCTGTAACTGAATTAGGTAAATATTCAATAGATAAAGAAACCCAAGGAATAAAGGAAAAATAAGGGGTCCGTAAGAAATTACGTCATACAGTCACACGACCATACAGTGGTCTTAAATGTTGTCGCAAAAGCCAAAAAATCGTAATATCAGCATCTATGTGAAACAAATAACAGTATTTTGTACTAATAATTTTTTTGGTAAACATGGTGCAATGTTTTTTGCTGTTATTTTGGGACACTCTGAAATTATATTTCTAAGTGGTATCTACAAAAAAGTAACAATTTAAGGTAATTGTCTCGAAAGTTCCTCCTCTCCGATTTTGACCAAATTTGGTTCGGGGGTTTTTGGGGCGCTGATTACGAATCTGCAAACATTTTCGGCAACGTTTCGTTTTCGAGATATTCATCATCAAAGTTGAAAACTAAACTAACCTTATTTACATATTTCCCTTCTTTTTTCCAAATTCTTGTTTTTACCCAAATTGGTACACAATATTTCCAAACACCTTTTAAAAACTTGTTTTTATATTAATTTTCATTTTTTCCCCATTTAATTGAAACCTCCACTTTCACACGCCGCAACGTGTAGGCAACCATGTATACATAGCCTTTTAGTAAACAAATGTGTTTGCTGCCTTTGAACTTGAAAGTTCGCAATTTAATGGAAAAAAGATGTAAAATAAATAAAAATACAAGGTTTTAAAAGGTGTTTATAAAATTTGTGTGCCATTTAGTGTAACAATCAAAAATTCTTACAAGGGGAAATTAGTGAAAATTGGTTAGTTTGATTTTTAACTTTTGATGATTCTTAAACAAAACGTTCCTTTTTTCAATTCTTTCACGCCCCTTTATCTTTAAATGGGGAAACATTCAGAAATTCAATTTAAAAACATGACGTCATTAGCAAACTTTTTTTTACATTAACGTTATGACCATCCAGATATTGGGTATATTTAAATTTTTTTTTAACTCTTAATATATTGTTTTGTTTGATAAACCATTCAGCCAGATGAATAATTATTTATGCAACCAGTTAAACAAAGTTTCATTTTATGTAACGAAACCGTAAAGTAGCGCGAGTTACACAAAATGAACTTTTCCTAACGTGTTCCTTACAAGTTTTTTTTTTCTATTTTTAGATAAAACTGTTTTTATTACAAGAAAATAAAAAAAAATCGATATAATAGTTTTTCGAACCCTGTTTTTAGTTCGGTTGCTAAGCGTTGTTTAGTGACATAGTTAGTGTCAAAAAGTTTTTACGTTTCTTAGCCAAAAAATGTCGGAATCTAGTTTGGATGTCCCTGGTGATGTGGAGGAAGCTGCTTAAATTCAATGTCGAGTCTGATCCCTGAAAAATCGAAATCATAGTACGATTTGGCTTATCAAAAATTCAATAATTAGCTTGAAGAAAAAAGGGTATAACTAAAAAAGTTTTGTTGGCCTATTTCCAAAGTAAAGTGCATATGAAGAGCTCTACGTTATGGTCATTGTATTTGATGTTAAGAACAGAAATTTTGCCAAAGAATAATATTGATATAGAGAAGTTTACTCGACTTGTGACGTTTCTATAGCGGCAGTCGAAGGGACATCAACCAAAAAAAGTCTTATGTACTTACTAAAGAACATATTTCAAGGTTCTTAACGAAAGTCGATAACAAGTCATTTTTAATAATGAAGGTATACAGCTTTTCTACTCCCTTACTTTTCTGTTTTAAAATACTTGAGTAGCTTTAGATATTTTTATATTTTTTAGGTTGCAATGATTATTGGTCTAGAACAGAGGTTCCCAAACTTATTTCGTCTAACGCCCACTTTGAAAATCAGCTATTTTGTAGCGCCCCCCTTTTTTCACCTTAAAAATCTCAATAACATATCAGTCTCGACTCGCCTGGAGTTTAATTAAACCTTTATTCTAAACGACACTTTTCTTACCAGAGAGAGCACTATTAATGCAACTTTATAATATTAAGAGTATCTTAAGATTCGTTCGCAACCGATTCAGTTTATTATGATGCCGGTCGGACTCGGTCGGTTTTGACGTCCACAAAAAATGTGAGAGCTACCTTAAATAAAGAAATTATTTACATTTATTTTATTTTAGTGTAATTACTATTTTAAAAAATATATTGGGAATAAAACTTTTAAAAACCATAATTAATAAAACTGACAAATGTACCTCCAAATTAAGTCTTTGTTCAAAAGAATAGTTAAAACAAATAAAAAAAAGTTCTTTTAATTGCCAAATAGATATATAGCCAAAACTGACTCGAACCGCCAATACGCATAAATTGTTTGCATATACACCTCTGGAAATGTGAGCAAAATCGTAATATAACAAACCGCTCGCCACTTGCCAGGTCGTAGCACAAAAACGACCTATTTGCCCTCATAAAATACCGAATTACCGAATCTTCGAGTTCTAGTCCGAATCTGACTTAGTGACTTTATGAACGAAACGAATCATCCAAACTAGGTTCGTTATTCATCGCAGAGCGATCGCGCAAGTGGCTCAAAAACGATTTAAATCCATTGAAACCATGAAATTAATTTATTCAAATCAGTGCTCTGATTCGTTCTTTTTGAACGAATCGTTCGCGAACCACACACCTCTAGTCACGTCAGTCGCCGGAGGGTCGCGAGTCGCGGCTGTGTATTTCGGCACCTGCACTCCGCAAACACGGACCGACGAACGTTGACGGACTAAAATACAGGATTGCACAAATAAATCGTACAATATTTGTTCGCGCCAAACGTGAATTTATAATTGAACTTTCTAATTTTAATTTTATGTTTTCTTTATTTTTACTAGATTAGGTACATAAAAAAATATCGCGTTCGGCAAGTGCTCTGCTTGACCGTAACAATATATACATATTTTTAACATGTGTCTTCGGAGGTGGGCACCTCACCTGCGTCACTTGAAGACACGAATATCTTTCAGTGTTTTAGGCCTATTACTAAATATTTTAAGCTATAAATAGCGTTGTAAACGCATCAAAAATATTAAACATTTAATATATTTTTAATTTATATTTATACAAAAAAATAGGATTAAAATATGAACTAATATATGAATGTTGTGTAGTAGAAGGATTTTAATTTCAGTGAATTTTAAAATATAAAGTAGCTGAAGTTACAAATCACCCATCGGCCCCCAAAATCACATCAGCGCCCCCCAATTTTTTCTGCGTCCCTTACCGCCCCCCTCTAAACCACCAGCGCCCACAAGGGGCCGTTATCGCCCACTTTGAGAAAGACTGGTCTAGAAGGTGCTTTCCAAAAGTCTGAGTTAACATTTCTATGCCTGGAAAATCTAGTGGATGAAGAAACATCGGTAATTGTCTCGAAAGTTCTTCTCTCCGATATTGAACAAATTTGGTATACGCTGGTTTTTTGGGGCGCTGATTCCGAATCTAAAAAAATACTTTTTTGGCAACATTTCGTTTTCAAGATATTAATCTTTAAATTTAAAAATTAAACTAACCTTATTTACACTATTTTTTCTTCTTTTTGCACGGAATTCTTGATTTTTACACCAAATTATTCAATATTTCGCAAACAAGTTCGCAATTTAATGAAAAAAAGGTGTAAATAAAAATGCAAGGTTCTAAAAGGTGTTTATAAAATATTTTGTGTCACTTTACTGTAAAAATCAAGAATTGTGTACAAAAAGAAGGGAGAATATAGTGAAAATTAGATTAGTTTGATTTTCAACTTTCATGATGAATATCTCGAAAACGAAACGTTGCGGAAAAAATATTTTTTTCAGATTCGTAATCAGGGCCCCAAAAAACCCCCGTTACTAAATTTGACCAAAATCGGATAGGAGGCAACTTTCGAGACAATTACCGAAACATATATTAAAATAAGGATTCCCCCTACAAAAAATAATACATTGAGGGAATTTGTTATTACAGAAGAGGACATACGATTTTGTAGAAATCGTAAGGAAATATATGCGTTTACGACCAAAAGGCATTAAGCCTAATAGATTCCTCATTAAATACGCTTAGGGAAAATGTTATTTGCAGCCTATTGGAATAAATACCTTCGGTATAATACCTAAAAATATTGCAAAATTTCTAAAATGATTAAATCCCGACTTATTTACTAGTCATTGCTTCCGCAGATCATCTGCAACACTATTGGCAGATTCTGGTGCTGACCTTCCAAAAATAAAACAATACGGAGTTTGGAAATCGAGTATGGTAGCGAGGGTTACGTAGAAAATTCAATCGAAGACAAAAAAAGAAAGCTTATAACATTCTTGGGTAGTCCAGTGAAGTAGGAATAACTAAAATTTCTTAGCTAGCAAATACCAAGAAAACTTTGTCGTCTAGTGAAATGAATAATTAATCTTAGTAATTGTACTAATTGTGTTGTAAACATTTACAATTAAAACATTTATTAAGTCTCTTGATATTGTTAGTAACGATTTTTTGATTAAATTAAGTATCTTATTGTATATTTGTTCATATTTTCTTTGTGCAACTGGTGATGGAATGGACTTTTCGCAACTAGTTTTGAAAAGTTTTTCTTTTCAACACTAATGTTAAAAAGTAAAACGTTTCAATACGCCGCGGGTCAGTTTTAAAAAATGTCACTTTTTATGTCAAAATTAGAAAAAAATATATCCAGCATGGATGGAACTCTGAATACAATATTATCCTGAAACATTAAAGATTCAATAACTGTCATAGTATTGAACACTGAAGAAATTTATAATAACATATATTATCAAAAAATAAAATAAAAATGGTTTTTAAATCATCACAAAAAAATTTTCAATTATTTTTTAACCTTAAAAATAAAACATCCCTTCCTAATAATCCTGGAGTTTATAGGCTATACATAGGCTAGAAAGGAAGGAATAAATTTTAATATGGGGTAAAGAACAATAATCCTCTTACATTAATTTAATATATATATATATATATATATATATATATATATATATATATATATATATATATATATATATATATATATATATATATATATATATATATATATATATATATATATATATAAAAAAGATCTTTTGAAACTTCCAGATATTAACAATCTTAAAATTCTATATATCGCACCAAAAAACCCACCTAGCGCAATTAACAGAGCAAAATAAAAGCTGTTTTTGTACCAGCCTTTTGAAAAGTAGAGCATAGAACATAAAAAATCAAAATCCATACAAAAGTTAGTTTTTCTTTTTTTTTATATGAAAAAATCTACAAAAATAGACATTTTTTCCTTTTTTTTTTTAATGTAAAATATCTACAGGGTGTCCCAGAATATGTGGGCAATTTCTCGGCATTTAATAGAAAACCTGAAAATATTATGACAAGCTCCCATAAACTTTTTTCCTACAAGCCTTAGCTACGGAGACACAGGTACATAAAGGATGCACCTGGAAATCGTTTTGTTTTTTAACAACTTTTAAAATACTAGGCGTAATTTAATATTTTTTCAATATACTAGCTTTGACACAATAATAGCAATTTTTTTAACACCCTGTATGATAAAGGCTCAACAATATTATTTTTGGATAGCTTTAACGTTAAACTAAAAAAAAAGGTATTCTTGATTGACCTCGATAAAATCAACTGTTTATGAGAAATAAAATATAATGGTTGGTAATTTTTTTACATTATACAGTTTGTTTTTTAGTTGTACGTCAATATTTAAGGAGACAATTTTTGGGTCAATTTTAAGAAGAAAACTTTTTATGGACGTATGTCCTAAACGTCTTAACCTTTAAAATACAGGGTGGTAAAATTTTCAAAATAAATAATTTATTATTATTATGTGTAATACCACTTTAAATATTTTAATGAAATTTGGCATACATGTACTATGTATCAAGAAGAGTTTTTTTTTATTTGCTAAAATAGGCAGGTCAAATTCTGTACGAACGCCACTGGTGGAAATAAAAAAAAGTGGTACACCAAAAAATGCTTCTTGATACATAGTACATTTATGCCAAATTTCATTAAAATATCTAAAGTGGTATTACAGATATTAATAATAAATTATTTATTTTTGACAATTTTACCACTCTGTATGTCAAAAGTTAAGACGTTTAGGACATACGTTCATATGAAGTTTTATTTTTAAAATGGACTCAAAAATTGTTTCCCTAAATATTGACGTACAATTAGAAAACACCCTGTATAATGTAAAACAAATACCAACCGTGAAATTCAATGATGTCAATTAAGAATACCTTTTTTAGTTTAAGGTTAAAGCTATCCAAAAATAATATTGTTGCCCCTTTATCATACAGGGTGTTAAAAATTGCTATTAATGTGTCAGAGCTAGTCCGTCCCCGGCAAACCACAAAAGCCAAATATGATTTAATGAGTTCATTTTAAGAAGACTTATCTAGTAACCATCATATTAAAATAGTATTAAATTATGCCTAGTATTTTAAAAGTTATTTAAACAAAAACGATTTACAGGAGCGTCCGTTAGGTACCTGTATCTCCGTAGGGGAGAGTCATAGGAAAAAAGATTATGGACACTTGTCATAATATTTTTAGGTTTTCTGTTAGATTCTGAGAGATTGCCCACATATACTGGGACAGCCTGTATATTATTTGTAATGTAATCGAATTACTATCAATAGAACTTAAAAGAATTAAAAAGCAAACACAATAATTTTTCCTAAAAACTTTTTGGTGCATTTTTCGTAGAGCAACTCACTGTAAATTGCCAAAACATTTTAGGGATGATATTATCATGACACTAAACCGCAGGAATTTAAGGAAATCATCCAAATAAGAAAAAGTCACAATTTTTTTTAGGGTTAATCTACCGTACCAGCCTGATATAAATTTGGATTCTAACCCACTGCGGAGTGTACGCAAGGCCCTACACACACACACCTTTACCTACCACGTGTCCTTACGACATTTGCCGCATTGTATTCCGATTCCTTTTCAAAAATGCGACCCTTTCTTAACGCAGATGTCTTCAAATTGAAGACAGTGGCAGCTGCTCGGCATACGACCGTTGTTTGTATTCTTAATCACTATTTGCGTAAAGGCGATCACCGAAAGGTTCGGATATCTTAGGGGGGCGAGAAGACGTTAAACCCGGCAAGGTGTGTCAATGGAGCAAAAGGGAAAGTTTTTTTTTGGTGTAACTGTACCGGGTGTCTTACTTATCGGTGTAACTAGGGCTTAGGATCACCAATTTATATTTAAATTTTAAGTTTTTTTTTTAATATTGGGGCCGTCCATGGAGGCTTAGAGCCTAAGTACTCACGTACGGTGGTACGTGATAGAATATTAACATTTGATTTAAATATTTTGAGGTTTTTAGGGGAAAAGGAAAAATCTTTGCAGGTAGCAGATTTCGCAGTCTAGGCGCTTTTGGATGAAGGGTCGAAATAATTGGAAATTTAGGGCATCTTCAGGTGTTTTGTAAAATGATGCTGCTAGAGGAAGAACAAATTAATTAGCTTATTTCTCGAAGCCGAGAGCCTTGAAAATTCCTATAAACAAGAAAAAGATCCCCCACACCTAGTTGGTGGGCAAAATAGTAGCAAAGGAAAGGCTCACCTTTGGATGGAAAAATTATTGGAGATGCTATTCTCTGGAAATAGGGTCTGATTTGGGATACATAAAAAGTATACAAATAAGAAGAGGAAAATACCAAGAAAAAGCTGTTGTGGCCATAGATATTATAAAAACTAATTTTCAGAATAAATAAACATAACATTCGTGTTGTGTTTTAAACACAAAACACTATTTAATCATAAATGACGAAAAACAATTCTCCATTCCACTAGGAACACACAGTTCTGTAGTTCAAACGGAAATATATGCTTTACTGCACTGTGCAAAAGAAAATAACAGGAGGGCTTATAAAAATAAGCGGATCTGCATAATAACAGACAGCCAAGCGTCACTGGGGGCACTAGTGAACCCCAAGGTAACGTCCAAGCTTACATGGGAATGCCAAGAAGAACTGGAAGTCTTGGAAGAATGCAACAGAGTAACTCTCTTGTGGGTACCAGGACATTCGTTAATAGAAGGCAACGAAAAAGCGGATGAGCTAGCGAGACAGGGATCATCCACATCATACCTTGGACCAGAACCTGCCCTTGAAGTGACGAAAACCACAGCACGAGGACAAAGCAGAAAATGGATCCGAAACAAACACTAGAACTACTGGGAAAGCCTTGGTAGAATAAGATATGGAGGAAGCTTCACAAGGGGCCCATCCAAAAGAACGAAGAAAGAACTACTCGGACAAAGTAGGAAAAGACTTCACAGAAAAAACACTATAATATATTGAATAACAAGGCTTTGATTGCTTGATTTTTTATTTATCCAATAAAAGTTAAAGTTTATTTAATTAATTATGTTTGGGACAATTGAGGAGAAATAATTGATGCTATTACAGTATTATATTCAGACCATATCAAAATAGTATTAAGTTAAAATATCTTGTTATTATGTAGATGATTCTATACAGTGCTTTCATTTCAAAACGAACCACCCTAAATATCTTAAAATAAAACACTCACCAAAAAAACAAAGAAACACGTCGATTTAGATATACAGGGGGAAGTTTAATTTCGTATTTGATAAAATTTTATCGGTCACCTCCTAACCTCCAGTTAACCTCACTTTGATTTGTCAAATGGCAACCCCCATAGTGTGCACATCATTGTAGCGGCATGAAATTTGCTATCCAACAGTACTAAGAAACTTTAAATCGATGGACGTAGAAGCGACTTAGAAGTAAAAATGTGAGTTAATTAGTTTATCGTGTTCAAATAATTTATTTTATCAAATGCTCAAAATGTGCGCCGTTATTGGAGACAATAATAAAGTCTGTTTTGAAATTCTTCGCGAACGTTGGCAAGTTTGTCTGGTAATACTCTGCATTCTAGTGTAATCCTACATTTAAGTTCTTGAATATTTGCAGGTGGCGTTTTGTACACTTTATTTTAAATAACCCCAGAGGAAAAGTCAGAGGAGTTAAGTCTGGAGACCGTCTGGCCATTCGATAGCACCTCGTCTGCCTATCCATGTGCCTGGAAACTGTTCATTGAGCCACTCTCGAACTGCTAAAGCATAGTGGGGGGGCTCCATCTTCTGAAATCAAATTATTTTCACTGAGTTCCATAGCACCATTTTCATCCACCTGATTTTCCAAAGATTGGACGATAGAAGGGTATATCGCATTTTCCAAAGGTTCAGATACAGTTGCCCAGTTAAATTTTCTTCCAGAAAGAATGGCCCGATTATTTCTTTCCATAAATACCTGCCCAAACGTTGATCTTCTTGGGAATTGAGTATGTCCTTCCTGAAATATGTGCGGATTTTCATTATCCCAATATCTACAGTTATGTCTATTAAGAATTCCATTTAAGAAGAAAGTCAGAAAAGCAGATATTTTTGATCAAATGAGGGTCTTCGTCAATTCGCTGGCACATTGATTCGCAAAATTCTATTCTTCTATCATAATCGTCTTCGTTGAGTTCATGAAGAATTTGTATTTTGTATGGAAAAAACTTATTCTTTTTCAAAATTTTGTGCACGGAACCCGTAGAAATATTGGTCAGCTTAGAAACTTTTGGAATAGACAACGTCGGATCTATTGCGAACTGTCCTAGTACGTCAACCTGGCGTGCTTCCTCTAAAACCCTTTTATTAGTACTTTTCTTGTTGCATACAGATCCAGTTTTTTCAAACTTACATATTTATGCCCCACGTTTTTATTTTGATGCCTCTCATTGAATACTCTGGCGGTTCTACGCGCGCATCGATCTTCAGCCCCATATAGGAAAATTATTTCTATTCTCTCTGCTAAAGTATACACCATTTTAAAATCAAGAATTTAATTTTAAACTAACGATGTCAAAATGACAATCCTAACAGTAATATTTAACTGGTTCCTAAACGTCTTAAAACTTGTGCTATTGCAGTATTTTGCTGTAGCAGGTAACACAAAAATAATAATTGGAATGAATGCACTAAAAATAGTCTGGGGGAAATTTCAAAACAAGCTTGTCTCCAATAACGGCGCACATTTTGAGCATTTGATAAAATAAATTATTTGAACACGATAAACTAATTAACACACATTTTTACTTCTAAGTCGCTTCTACGTCCATCGATTTAAAGTTTCTTAGTATTTGGATAGCAAATTTCATGCCGCTTACAATGATGTGTCACACTATGGGGTTGCCATTTGACATATCAAAGTGAGGTTAACTGGAGGTTAGGAGGTGACCGATAAAATTTTATCAAATACGAAATTAAACTTCCCCCTGTATATCTAAATCGACGTGTTTCTTTGTTTTTTTGGTGAGTGTTTTTTTTAAAGATATTTAGGGTGGTTCGTTTTGAAATGAAAGCACTGTATATTTAAAACTAAGGGAAATATGTACTTCCTTGAAAATTACAGAAATTATTGTGTTTAAAGCTTATATAATCCAGAAAAAATTTGCAATGAAAACTTAACTTGGGTTAAATTAAAAGTGTCGTACGATGAATATCAATATTCCCTTCGTCTTCAGCAATACTGTGATTGGCACAATATTATGACCATTATTTCAATGCGGCGTATATTCAATTTAACGATAGCTAAAATTAAAAACAAAGTCCCCCCTTCATATCGGTATTCGGCAACTTCGGCGCTGCGCTGGCTGAACTGACCGACAACAAGTTCAGGGTTTAACTGAATGATTAAATGTCAATGCTTGTGTAGACCCTAATTATTCTGTCTTTAGTAAGAATATCTATTAATAAAATGAATAACTTGCTGCTTTCCTGGGTTGAACTCCTTGATACAAGTATTTGCAGGTAAGTTAAATTATACGATATTTTTTCTATGTTTTGTTGTATAGAATAACGAAAATTTATCATGGCGCCATAGTGGTAATCTGGCTATCTCGGTGGCTATCTAAACGATTTTTCCTAATGATATATTTGTATACAAATTTTCAGAAATAAGGGTTTTTTCTACTTTTATTTAAACATATCCTTTATTATGATGGATGAGCTGGGTTAGGGTAAAGACAAGTACTAACTGTTACCATCAAGAAACTTTTTTTTGGAAATCAATACTAAAAATGTTTCCCATGTGGTGCAAGGATATTTTAATGTAATTATTCTATTTTTAGATAGAGGGATAAATCTAAATGAAAAAAAATTAGACATTGTAATTCCATCAAGGGACTTGCAAATACATTTTAAGGATTGTTTAGAAAAATACATTCAGGGGTAAAAAGAACATACATCAGATCTCGATACATGTGCTTTTGGAGGTACCTGCGGATGATTTAACATTTGGTTTAACGGTAAGTGTTTTACTTGTTATACAGGATGGTCCAATTTATTTTTAAAAACCTGTTTGATGAGATGAGAGGCTAATGTTAGTTCTAATCAAACAGCTTAAAAAGTCTAATTCGTTTTAGGACATGCACTGAAGCAGAGACCCCGTGTACTGTGACAGAGATCCCTTATTCTGTGGCAAAGGCTCCAGGTACATAAAGTAGTACTGTAAGCCTTAAGCAAGTCCTTGGCATCTACAAGCTCAGCAACTTCCTAAGACGACGTCACTAATGAGTACATAATTGTCCCCACCGAAAACAGAACAGAAGTTCATTTTATGGGGCAGAAAACCTTTGGACGCAAGACTTTCAAAAACAGTTCTCGGAATTCGATTTAATTATTGAATATTATATATTAAATGTAGTACAAATTAATATTTAGTCAATAAACACTCGTATTTAAACAATTAAAGTAACCCAAAAAACTGTGGGTTAGGTTGTTTAAATGAGACTCTACTTCAAGCTAAATAATGTATTTTTTCACAAAAATATTAGTTTATTTTTAAATACAGTTCAAAAATGTAGTATACACTTTATTTCCCAGATTATATCTATTTTAATTAATCTTTTTTTTCATTTTTTTTAACATAGTTTTTAAAAATTAAAAACCGGGGGAAATTAAAAAAATTTCTTATGTTAGTTTAATTACGTTTTGATAAGTTTAAATAAGATAAAAATTTTTAATTTTAATGTTCTTATGTTTGAACTAATTACAATGAGATACCTAAAAAAAAGAAAGATATTCTTTTTTTTAATCACAAATGTCTTTTCTTTTGGGGAAACCCAACCCCCCCAGACTCAATTTTTTCCATTCTTACAAAAAAAGCGTTTTCTGTTTTTTCCCCAAAACCCGGTAGGGCTGCTAACGGGTATGATCCCTGGGGGACACCAAAAAAGATAGACTCATACAATGGGGCCCCCAAGATGCAGAATGTGGGGGGGGGGGAAAAAAACCCCCCCTTACCATATCCTGTGGGAAATTTTTAAAAACGTTGAATCAAAAGACGGACACTATTTGAGCAAAAAATGAGCTCACGGGAATATATCAACCAACCAGTCTCGGGGTTATGGGGGTTGGGGAAAGGAACAAGACTAATGGGAGGATTAGTATGAGAGTTGGGGGAAAAATCAGGCCAAAAAGCCCAAGGGTTGCGCTGCCGGGGGAAGAAAAAAAAAGATGGCTCTCGGGGAAGAAGAAGAAAAAAAAAAATTTTTGGAGAGAAGGAGGGAAAATCTTTGCCCCCCCAAAAGTTTCACAATCTAGACACTTTTGGGAAAAAGGGACGAAAAAAAAAAAATTTTAAAGGGCCTCTTCAGGTGGGTTGTAAAATGTTTTTTTGGGGAGTGTTGCCTCCGTGATTTTCTATTAAAAGGGTTGTTGGGAAGAACATATTGGCTTATTTAAAAAGGCAAACCCCCTGAAAATACGTGTAAAGGAGAAAATGATCATCCACAGAAAAACCCCACATTAAGAAGGAAAAAACCTTTTTTTAAAAAAAAACCCCCCCTGTGGTCACAGATTTTGAAAAACTATTTCGGCTGAAAAAAAATTTTAATTTTTTAATTTTAATTGGTGTCATTTGTGATAACATGTGATGATATTATTATTCTTATTAAAATTTGTAAAATTTTTGGGAAAAAAAAATTACCCCCCCAAAAAAAACTTTAAAAAATTTTTTTTAAATTTAAATTTTTTTTTTAAAAAAAAATTTTTTTTAAAAGGGGATAATTTTACAAAAAAGAAAACCTAAAAAATATGTTTTGACTATGTTTTTTTTAAAAAAATTTTTTTATGTCGTCTGGTGTTTTTTTTTTTTTTGGGCACCCCTTTACATTTTTTTACATCTATTACCGACTGTCATCTTTTTTCCCCGGGAATTCCCCAAACTTTAAAAACGAGTCACATGTCGCAAACACAAACAGTATTTGCATTTGAAAAAAAAAACGACACCGGTGGAAAAAAAATTCTCAGGACACCGGGTAAAATTTTTTCATGCGGCTTGTTTTGGGAAAATTTAAAATAGATTTAGGTTAGGGGCTATCAGCAGTTAAAAATGAACGTAAAAAAAAAAAAAAGATTCTTATTAGCTGAATTTAAAAATTTTTAAATTAAAATTTAGATTTTACATTGACCCGGGACTCAAATTGGGTTTTTTTTATATGTTATTTATGAGGGAAAAGGGGAATGTTTTTGATTTTAGACGACCGGGGCATTGTAAAAAAACAAGAACAGAGCGGGTGGGTAATTGAATTAAAAAATTAAAAAAACGTATTCAATTCCATCTCAGTAATTGAATTTTTCCCCAAAAAAAGGGATGTCTGTTTGGATTATCAATTAATAGAATAATGTAATGTAATTGGAAATTGTTTTTACGAATCCCAAGTAATTCAATTTTTGAAAGTAAAAATTTCCTAATAAATAATTGAATACCTACAAAAAATTTAATTAATTTTTTTCTTTATGGATATATATATATATATATATATATATATATATATATATATATATATATATATATATATATATATATATATATATATATATATATATATATATATATATATATATAAAATATATATATATATATATATATATATATATATATTTTTATATATATTTTGTAAAATTTTCATGGCTTTTTTTTCCGGGAAAAAAATAGTTTTGGTTTTTGTTGGTTTTATATCGAGTTAAAAATGAACGAAAAAAAAAATTTTAAAAGGGGTTTTTAAAATTTGGGTGAACTTAAATTTTAATTCAACCCCGTTTTTAAAAAAACGCCCCCTAAATTTGGGTTTTTTTTATATGTTTTTTTTGATGGAAGGAAAAAGTTTTTGACTTCGGGAAAGCCCCGGGGCATTGTCAAAAATAAAAAAAGAGCTTGGGGAATTAAATTTAAAAAAAAAATTAAAAAATCGTTTAATTTAAACCCCGTAATTGAATTATTTTAAAGGGGGTCTTTTGGGTTATCAATTAATGGGAAATAATGTAATCGTAATTGGAAATTGTTTTTTCCCAATCCCGTAATTCAATTATTTTTTAAAGTAATTTTAATTACCTAATAAATAATTGAATCCCTTTCACAAAATTTAATTAATCTTTCTTTATGGAAAATTTTTATATATATATATATATATAATATATATATATATATATATATATATATATATATATATATATATATATATATATATATATATATATATATATATATATATATATATATATATATATATATATATATTTTTGAAAAAATTTTAAAAAAAGTAATTGCGAAAATATTAATTACTTTTAGTTTTAATTAATATTTGAATAACTTTTAACGAAAAGCTAGTAATTGGTAATAATTATTTAAAGTTATTTTCTACTTTTTAGCCTAGTTTGCTATAAAGGCGTGTTTTTTTAGTTTAAGTTAGGTTCTATTTTAACCGCTCAGATGACTGTACTAATGTAAGAAAACGGAGAAAACCTTTCAGACAATGGTTCACTGACAGATCCCAATGTCTTACTAACAAGAAACCGAGAAATTTGCAGACACTGCTTATCTGACGAAGCCAGCTGTCTGACTACTTTTAAAATCTTTATGCGCGCAGTTCGAGCCCTCTCGATGGTCCTACCCTTTTCCGCGACTGCCCGACTCTTTCGCGTCGACCGAAGGACCCATTTTCTCATTGGATGCATCGACTCGCTACGTCATCACCAGTTTACAAAAGCATTTCGATGCGTTAGCGTCGCATACCGACGTGCGGTTTTCTTTGTTTCTCTATTTTTAGATGGGTAAAGAGGAATATTCAAGAATGATTTGAATTTACTGATTATTTTATTAAAATTTAGAATTTATTAAGGCGGTGTTGTCACGATAATAAAGAAAATTTATTGATTGAAAAATAGATTTTAATATTTTATTATGATTTAGAAGAAATTGTTAGCGTACTTTTGACTATGGAAAAATAGCAATCATATTGCTAGATGTGTTTGTGCAACAACAAGTTTTATATGTATTTTTCAAGGGGAAAGATTCCTTTAGAATCGCCATAAGTGGAGATTATGTCAAAAACGTCAGCGTCCGCATACTGTCACTAATCAGGTAGTCGGAGCGTAACGAATCTTTAAACGTGATTACCTCAAAACTGTCTTTTTAAAAACTGCTTGTGCTGTAACTTAAAAAGTTATTAACCGATTAGGCTGAAATTTTTAGAGGTTTTTCTTTACAGTACTATTAGAAGGATGAACCTAAAAGTTAAAGGTATTGGATTAATAAATAATTTTTTGGGGTCAAAACTGTTAAAACAATGCTAAAAAATTGGACATTTCATTAAACATCCGATATAAGTTTTGATTTTTAACTTTTTTATTAATTTATAGGTTTAACATATTAATAATCGAACTAAAAAAACCTTTTTAATTTTAAATAAATAAAAAAAATGTTGACCGCTGCAGCAGTTTATGATGCCTCGGAGCAGATCCTTGAAGCGATATTCTGCGGGGCCGCCATTTTGTAAACAAAATTACATGTTTTTTACACTTTAACAATGTAACAAAAACATGTTAAAATTAATAAATGATCCAATTATTTTATCACCTTAAAAAATCAATTAAAATTGATTAATTTTACAATTTATATTTTTTACCTAAAGGTATCTCTCCCCTTAAATTAAAACATCATTTAATTTTTGATCGTTCTCGGTAGATATCCAAAAATAAAACATAGTTATGATAATATTCAGGCAGAACAAAAAGTTTCAAAAAATAAGATTACTTGATGTGCGTAAGAAAAATTAAAACACTGTCCCACCAAATTATTTCTACTTATCTGCTGCGTGGAATAAATGTTAAAACACCATTTATATTAATTTTATAGTATTTTACAAACACTATAAAAGTAAAAATAAGCATCATAAAGCACTGTTTTTTAAATATTACGCATATAACATCATAATTCAATTTTAAGCTTAAAATAATGCCAAATATTTTTTCTTTATTGATCTGTCCTCGTATAAATTTATTGGAAAAAGAGGTGGACTTGAAGCCGACTTGACCTGACTTTTAAAGCAGCCGCCTCTTTAGCTCAGTGGTAGAGCACTGGTCTCGTAAACCAGGGGTCGTGAGTTCAAACCTCACAGGAGGCATTTAACTTTTTATTATTTTTTTAAATATATTGAGAATAAACACTTCTCAACCAAATAATATTCCACACTTTATGTCCATTAATATAATATTTGTGGTTGTATTAGTTATTATTTACAAATAACGGATATAATATTGGGATACCTTCACCATTTTGTCAAAAAATAACGCAAGGCATACATTAGGTTAAAAGTTAAGTTTGGACTGGAGATGAAGTGGTTAGGTTTTCGCAACGCGCAGATATTTTAACAGTAAAAGCTTTAAAATATTTTAATTTTTTTATTGTGTTGGGTATCGTTTGATGAAGTTGTTTTTAAAGATTCGAAACTATACATTTTTTTAATTCTTGTTACGTTGTTTATCAAAATGTACAGGGTGTCCCCGAAGTAATGGGACATAGAGCAACAGCAGATTCCTTAGGTCGAAATAATGCAATTAACGTAAACTTGCCTTATCCCAAAGTTGATAATAACTAAGATATACGGTGTCAAACTTTTAATTTTCTTTTCGTTTTTTCGTAATAATTCCCTAACTAAATGACATACCTAGCAGTGCAAAATTGGGGATTTTGCGGTTCTTTGGGGCGAGAAATTTAAATTCGTCCATGCTTTTTATGTTGCTAGCAGAGGGCGCCGGCTACGGCCTACCGCACTTGTTTGAGATGGCATAATTTTTTTGGGCTTGGTATATTGACCTGTTTATTAAAAAAGAAGTTACTATAATTTCCGCTGCGTCAAAAATGTATACCTCATTTAGGTCTCTAGGAGCAACTGTTTTCGAGATAAATTCACTTTAAAGGACCCCGCAATTTTCCTATGGAAAATGGGGTTCGGTCAATTGTTTTCAAACTTTGCAAAGTAATAGTTTTTAACACGCTGATCAAAAGTCTTTAAGGGCACAAAACCCCAAAACCTCTCCAACCCCCTTCCTCCAAAATCACCCTCAAAGGTCTCCAAATTCCCAGTGACCTTTAAGACTGATTGTCTTTGGCGTCCAGTACGTCTAACTCGTCGATTTCGGCCTTCTTGGAACCACGCTCGACAACATCTCCTTACTGTAGCTTCGTTTCGATTTACCCAATTAGCGAGTTCTCTAAAAAAACCCGGCTTCACGTAACCCTATTATCTGACCCCTCTCAAACTCGAAAAGTTGAGTGAAATTAGCGCATCTGCGAACTCTAGGCATGATAATGCAATAAAACAAATGGAACCAAACAAATCCAACACAGAAAAGTCACTAAATGTTAAGTAAACATGTTCATATTGTTCGGATCCTGATATAAAATGCCTTTGCAAAAAAAGTACGGCTCGGAATGCCTTCAAAATTTTATCTGCGTATATTCCCATAATAGCAAATATGCTTACAAGTTTTTATCAAAATTCAATAAATAATTCTGGGTGTTGCATTTTCTATGACACTTAGTAAATATTTTTTGCTACCAAACCCTATAAGTTTCTTTAAACATGTATTGAGTATCTTTTTAATGCTTCCCGTAAATTAGAAAGTTTACCACATACACAAAGGAGTACTCAAGACCCAAATCAGCTCAAAATACCTTCTTCCGCACATTACCTACTGGTCCAAACTCGCAAACTATAAAGCCACGTGCAAAGAATCCCCCGGTCGCATTTCAATACTTCCTTTATACGAAAATACCTTGGAACGAGAACACTTCCTTTGTTATACAAAAGAGTTTACAAGCAACCCTCTTCGAGTCTTCTTTAAGATCAATTCAGGTGTTTTTATTTTGCATAGAAATTATATTTTATGGCCTTTGAACATAGCAGGGGGTCTGTGTGAGACCTATTGGGCTAAATGAATTTAGGGAGTCAACATAAACACGTTTTTTATGTATGTCCGTATTGCGAAGGCAATTATACAGTGGCGACTCGTGGTTTGTCTGAGAGGGAGGACTCAATATACTAAAGCAAAAAATAACATACATTATACACCCCATTTAGATAGGGCTGCCATAACCCAAATTGCTGACCCCGGTAGGTAGGTAGGTAGGTAGGTTTAAAGTGAGTGGACTTTTTACGCCCTCCACTGCGACCGCTCGGTCTATTGTGGCTCACACCTTTTTATATTTTTCCCAATAGGATCAGACTTCCAATGAATCCGACACCAGATTGGGAGAGAGTTTTTACATTTCCTCTTACTCGTGTCGCTACCAGACACGAGCAAAATGTGTTCTGGTGTCCCTGTCTTCTGGAGAGTATGACGAGCAGACGATTAGATCCATCATGCCCTTCTCTCCCGGTCTAGTGACGTGGGTAGCTACCGGGTCCTTGTTACAGGAACCAGATGTTCTTTCTGAGGCCGTATCTCCGGCCTTATCCTATGAAAACGGTCCTTTTCGCTTTCTGTTTAAAGCCAGGGAACCCTTTTTCCTATAAAGGCGGTTCTGTCCGCCTTCTGTTTGGATTCAGGGAATCCTTCCTAAGCACCATGTTTGTTCGGGATGGATTAGTCCTTCCCCGTGAACCAGGCGCCGGTGACTTCAGGGGCACCTTACGACACGGATTCACCCGTTTCGGTCGGCGCACCTTTGTCTGCTTGTGACGTTGAGTGGCACCCCTCGAAACGGATTTATCCGTTTCGGTCAGCGCACCTTTGTCACTTTTTTCCTATGTTTGGAGCTAGGGAAGTAATAGTCCACCACGGCAGAGCCCCGCATTACCGTTTTAAGGCTAGATACTCTGAGAGGTCGCCCTGTATCTCAGAGGCACCGTTGGAGACACCTGTTTAAGGCACAGGATGTCATTTACTCATCAGCACGGTATGCTAACACCTTGAGTTAAAGCCTTGTGTTCATTTTAGCTTCGGATCCCGTTTCATACGCTAGCCAAGAGAGTTGCCGATTACCAGCAACTCTAGCGCATGTTCGAAAAGATCCTACTGGGCCCAACCACAACGACGATGTGTGAACACAGCAGCGGTTGGGCGCTGACCCCGGACAAAAATTTTAAAAATTCCGGACATATGTTTAATATTGGAATTTGTCTGGACATCCTAGAAAAAAAATTACAATAAATATAAAAACATAATTTTCTTCTTTTATGGGTTTACACAGCTTGTCATCATCTCAATTTAAAAAAGTGAGATCAACTTAGGTCCTTCAAATTATACCAAATTTTGTATCAGAAAAGAAACCCACCCACTAAACATACACATTATGTTTAGTGGGTTTTTCTTTATCGTCCATGACTAGCGAAAATACTCTCTACGTTCGCATTGTAAATCATGTTTCCCGAACACACAATATGTGTCCGGGTTTTACCGGGACCCTTTTTAAAAACTACCCCGGACGTTCTCCGGACGCCCTTCAAACTAGCACTAATCCGGGAAAACCCGGACGGATGGCAGCCCTACATTTAGATGGGGCGGGGGGTGAGACGGTGGTGGTAATGTTCCATTTTTTTGCCAAAAACTCTCATCTCGACATATTATAAGTAGATACACATACACATTGTTACGAACTTTAAAAATATTTGTTTAGTTAATAGAAATGTAGGAAGTTGGAATTATTTTATTTAATTTTTCAAAATAAATTACCTACCTTAGTTTTACCCCATGCCGACGACCATTGTGAAGTGTCCCGAGGGCGCTGAAGTCATCCAATTTGCACTTTTCTTGCATCCTATATTAAAAGAATTCTTCCAGCTAATTCCAGACTCTTCCACTTCTTTCCACATTACTATAAAAAGCGAGAAGAAACTGCACAAAGGCCAGTGTATAATCGACTTTCGAAGCATGCAGTATTTGACAGAGTCAGTTAAACCTTTGGCATAGTTACTAAACACATCTTGCAACCTGGAAGCTATTTTTTCTATAGCCAAAAGTACCCAAATATTCCTTCTAAATTATTATAAAGCAATGAAAATCTAAATTTAAACAGTAAATTTCCCTTTTAATAGTGACAACACCGCCTTAATATATTCAAATTAGTCTTTAAAATTCCTTTACCGATCTAAAAATAACTAAGCAAACAAAGAAAGCCGTTGCGTCGGCATGGTTTCGTAAACTCGTGTTGACACCATCCAATAAAGTCTCGAGATTTCGCCCACCAGAAAACAAGCGCATAAAATAAAAGGAAGGAGAAGGGTTTGGATGGCAAGGTCCGTGCGTCGGGATACCGGGGACAGGCAGTACAACTGTGTGTTTGGTGAAGTTAACCATGGCTGGAAAGTTCTCTAATTTTATTACGTTAAGAACGTAAAAAAGTTCTATAGGATGTAAAGAAATTCACCGAAGAAATTTTCTATTTAAATAATTTGATGGAATGTCAGTTTCCATGGCAGCTTAGGCTACTTTCTCAGGGTTAGCACAGGAAAATTGGCAATTACATCTTTTCTCTGTAACCAAATAAAATTATAAGGTTTTGTACAAGGTGTACATTTCTTAGCTAAGTAAAGCTACTCAAGTATTTCTTTGGGTCGTATCTGATTTGACATGTTTACGTAGGGTTGCAAGAAAAAGTTAAGTGATTAGAGAAAAAGTGATTAGTTAATGGAACTGTAGGAAATTCCTTAAGTAAACAGTACATCAGTGCATGTAATCGACAAGCACAAGCACAACTGAGCTTAAAGCACTTGGCCAGTGTTTTAAGCTCAGTGTTTTTTGTCAATCGTTTATTTATGAGAATTCATAACTTCTACAAAATCATGCATTAATAGCCCTTACTAATGCATGATTTTCTATTAATCGACGATTAAGGCAACTAGAAATACACAAATCTAGACATTTGTTCTTTTTATAAGCTTGTCATTTAAATAACAACTTAAAACATCTGTCAAGTTGGTTGCCTAAATCTGAAATACACCTTGAAAAAAATTCAAGAAAAAATAATCTTTTAACCATCAAATAACAAAACGATCGCCAAAAAATATTTTAACTTACTCGGGCATTAATTGGCGATTAATGATCTCAACTCTTAACGCCCTCCCTTGGCTCACACATTAAACGGCCTCGATCATTAATCACCCTTATTGGTTAAATAGTATATTTAAGTATAAAATATCTTTCTGTGAAAATGGCTCTATGTTAAAAAAAACGTGCTGGTGGAGATATGTATCATTATAAATATCTGGAAACTCGCTCGCCATCGTACGATATTGATACAGCTACTACGCGACCAGAAAGCCCGATCAGTTAAGTTCTTTTAACATCTCGAGACGTGTTCGACGACGACGACATTAAAACCGAGAATCACGAACCGGCCCCTCGGCAAAAAACGAACCCGTAACTTGCATCTATATGGCGGCAGGGCCCGGGAACGTGACGGGCTTGGGAACGGAACGCGATGCTTGCGAATCGAGCTTACAGGACGAATACGGAATGTAGTTACGGCGCAGTGGCGTACTGAAGAAACGTTTACAATAGGCCTCTTGCACATATTTTTTTATTGGCTGAAACACATTAGACTTCTGCCCAATATAATTTTTTAATACAAATTTAAACGTCTTCTTCTTCCCACTACCGGAGGCAGCGCAGCCTCTTGGGCTTTTTATGCCTAATCTCAAATTATCTTTTATACCAATCCTTCCATTAGTCTTGTTCCTTCTACAAGTCTGTATAACCCCGAGACTGGTTGGTTGATATATTCCTGTGGGCTCATTTTCGGTTGCTCAAATAATGCCTGTCTTCTGTGATTTAACGCTTCTCATTGGCACAGTATATGGTAGGCTGTTTCTTTCCCCTCGTCGCACATTCTGCAACTTGGGTCCTCATTATATGAGCCTATCTTGTGTAGGTGTCCTCTTAGGTTATCGTGCCCTGTTAGCAACCCTACTGTTATGCGAAGTCTTTTCCTACTTTGTCTGAGTAGTTCTTTCTTCGATCTTTTGGATGGGCCCCTAATGAAGCTTTTTCCATGTCTTATTCTACTGAGGTTTTCCCAGTATTCCTTGTGTTTGTTTTGGATCCATTCCCTGGTTTGCCGTCGTGCTGTGGTTTTGGTCACTCCAAGGCGGCATATTCTGGTCCAAAATTTCGTGTTAATGATCCATGTCTCGTTAGCTCATCCGCTTTTTCATTGCCTTCTATTCCCGAATGTCCTGGTACCCACAGGAAAGTTACCCTGTTGCGTTCTCCCAGGACTTCCAGTTCTTTTTGGCATTCACATGTCAGCCTGGTAGTTACCTTGGGGTTTGCTACTGCCCCTAGTGACGCCTGGCTGTCTGTTATTATGCAGATCCGCTTTTTTTATAAGCCCTCCTGTTATTTTCTTTCTCACAGTGCAGTAAAGCATATATTTCTGTTTGAAATATAGAACTGTGTGTTCCTAGTAGAATGGAGAATTGTGAATTTCTCTTTTCACTATACACGCCCGCTCCCATTCTCTGCCCGGATTTAGAACCATCCGTATACCAGATGATGTCTCCAACCGTGCCGGGGAGATCGAGTTACTGCCACTCACTTCGATCTGGAATTTTTAACTCAAAGTTTTTGTTGAATGAGTATTGGGGAATCATCTGGTCTGTTCTCTCGTCCAGGATGTTGCCGCCAACTTGACTTTTTATGTTGTTGTGTCCCAAACTAACGTAGACACCAGTTGGTTTTTGTTGCATTCGGAAGTAGATCATTCTTGCCTCTCCCAACACTATGAGGTTAAGTGGTGAAAGGTCTAAGAGACACTCCATGGCTGCTGTTGGGGTTGTTTTAAATGCTCCCGTTATAGCTAAGCAAGCGAGTCTCTGTACCTTGGCCAGTTCTGTAACAGCAGTTCTTTGTCGCATTTTTGTCCACCATACCAGTGATGCGTATGTTATCATAGGCCTTACCACCTTGGTGTATAACCAATAAACCATTTTTGGTTTAAGGCCCCATATTTTCCCATGAGCGCGTCTTATTAACACAAGAGTCATCCTTTCTTTCTTGTTTTCTGAAGATGTTGGTTCTAGGTAAGTTTGGAATCTAGGATGACACCCAAATATTTTACCTCTCCCACAATTTAAACGTCTACACCAAAACAAAATTTGGCTATTTAAAATATTCACAGACGCAAGATAAATTGCAAGTGCTTAATTTCACCATGATGCCATGCCATTGTTAATAGACAGGGTAATTAAATATCATTTGTAATATCTTGCTTTTAGTTATTAATGAATTATTCATTACATATTTGACATCCCCATAAAATTAAAAAAGAAACTCAATTCGTAATTTATTTTTTTAGATATTTTCAAAAAAACCTATTTCCGCAGATGCGCTAGCTAACTTGTTATGTTTTGTCTTTTAACATCCGAGATCAAACCCCGCAAAAAACATACAATATTTTTATATTTTTTGCCTTAAAATATTACCCAAAAGACATTAATAACAATTTTGGCCATTTATTTACATAGATCTCAAGAACATCTGAGAGTGTATTCCACCGAACATCTCAAGGTAAAACCAATTTCTTGTCCCCTTTTTCTTTATACCAAGCATTTGGTAAATGGGTATTTACATATATTTCACAATATGTATATAATTTCATTTTTTATTGATTATCTTAAATCTTTGAAAGCAAACGTAAGTAAGTTAATTATAGGGTAATTGGTTATCTGATCAAGTAGTTTAAATTGCTCTCAAATTATTACTTGACATATGTTAATAATTATATTAAATATTTTTTAAAAATATATATATTAATTATTATAATATTATTATATATATATATTATATATATATGTTATTATTATAAGTTATATTTTCGATTTCTTGCACTTATTTATTGGGTTAATAGGCAATTTGGCAAGATAGTCAGCTGTATGGGGATGACCAGATGTATCTATGCTTTCTAAATGAACACTATATCCATCCTCTGCAGTCAAAACGACACATATCATTAACTCATTATGTATATTGACCATCCATCTAAGGACATTCAAAAAGATTGTCCATATAACTTGTTAAAACAATTAGATCTTTCTTCTTCAGATATTTCATTTAAGAGCGTTGATGATAATTGAAATCTAGATGGTGGAAGGTAACCAGGTCTTAGCATTTCTATGGCCTTTCGAACCTTCTTATTTTCAATAGCTCTAAAACTGCAATTTGCTGCGTAAACGGCTTTGGCTATTTATCTGTCCAATTCTTTTTTCTTATTTTGTCCAGTTCGCACAAAAAAGATTCCAAATAACCGCTACTTCCACTATTTTCACGTCCACCTACATTTCCCTTTTCACAGTTATCGCTTCTTTGTGTTCTCTGCCAACTGGATAATTTCTCTGACTGATTTGACGGACAATCACCATAAATAGTTTCGAGACCACTGCTGATATCACTAGTTTTACTTTTGCAGGTTTCCCAATGACTTTTTAGTCTGTCCACTAGACTTTGCAATTGTTTCTCTTTTATAAAATGCTGCCAAATACTAAATTCCTTTCGGCCCCGGCTGGTCGTGAGTCCATATGTTTTGATAGATTAACCCCTAAAGCAAGAATATCACTGATAACTAAAAAAGTGCGTATCGTTTATATAGACGGGCAGTTTTGCAAGTTTCGACAAAGCGGCAAACTTGCAATACTGCGCGGACGAAATTTTCACGTTAATACAAGTTTCAAAAACTACGCGAACGAAATTTGCATCTTAAAACTTTTCCAGTTTTGCTTCGTATCTGTACTATTCCCACCTAAAAATATTTGTTTACTTAACAAACCAAAATATAAGCAGTTAGAAATATTTTAAAAATAATTATATTTGTAAAAGCTAGTAAATAAAAAAAAATAATATGATTTTTTTAAATCGTTGTTCGAGTTGGAAGTCGGTATAAGATCTAAAATTATGATAGGAAATCCGAGGAAAGTAGGTGGGGTCCGGGTTCCATAAAAAGATTATGTGTATTACTTCTCGGACACTTCCGAGTTGCTTTAGGGTTTTGATTTTTACACAAAATTCTTCAGTATTATCTTTACAGTCTTTATTAAAGGTACGCCAATGTTTCCCCGAAAAAAACTTCATAGGAGCAAAAGCGATCGACTCAAGGTTCTCTGTACGGTTAACATACCTCAAGACCCATTATTTTGCAAGCAAATTATGGCCGAATTATTTTAGCTTTAGTTAAAAAGACGCTCGCAAGTCCGGTTTCGGACGATCGAGAATTGCACGCACCACTACCCGACTGGTTTTTGGCCGAAATTAATTGTTCTTTATTACAGGCGAAGGAAAAAGTTGATATTTTAAAGGTTTTTTAATGCGTGAATAAAGGCAAATTCCAAACTAAATATGGGGGAAGACCTTCGATAAGTGAATATAAAATAGTTTTAAAATAACATATTGAGATAAGCTTGTTTCCTGTTCTCCGAAACGGAAGATTTTCGATTATTAGTTAAATTTAGAAATAATATATTACTAAGAACGACATTGACCTATCAAATAATTTTAAATGCGTTTTAAATAAACAAATTGGGTAAGAATATACAGGTTGGCCGGAAAATACGTGTACAAAATTGTTTGATAGACACCCGATGCAAGCTAACAACGGCTTTTATCACAGTTTACTGAGATTTTTTTAGCAATTAAAATTTAACAGTATCTGAATCTAAAAATGAGGAGGATGATAGATATCACGGCACCTAGGCCTCGGTAGGCTCGTTGGGCTTCCTCTTAATGGGGACTCCTCACTCAGTTCGCTGCCCATCCTACTGATTTAGAGTAGGCGACGACCAATGACTACAAACTACACAGGATGGCTCAGTTTGCCGAATCTGTCTGCCATGGTTAAACTCGTTGTGACGTCACCACCGATGCTAGCTAGTGCTGGGACATGGGCACAAAAAATTAATGTTTGTGACATCTAACATCAAACAAAAGGTGCTTTCGTAATTGACAATGTCCAGTAAGAACGCCCGTGATTAGGCGAAGGTTCGCCTTAGGCATTGCCAAGTAATGTTCAGCTGTATCTCTGTCAGGATAGTTCAGGCTAAAGGCGGACACTGTCGGACGAGTAGTCTTTTAAATCGCAATTTAAATATTTTGCAGTGATATTTTGGACAACCAGCGTATTAACTGTAATTGCCTGCGTTACAAGTGGCTAACTACACGTATTCACAATGCCTGCCTGGTGACAGAGGCGACCGGAGCTAAGTTACAATGTTACATCTGGGATGAAAGCGGAGTGAATAAAATATCTCCGTCACAAGTGGCTAACTACACGTATTCACAACGCCTGATCGAAGGAGGCGACCGGAGCTTATTAATCATGATCACTAACAAGGTGTTTTTCTAAAAGGATAATGAACAGTTTTTAGAGCCTCAACCTGTTTTGTGTAAAATGTATTTTTGTTATTCCGATAATTTTGACCGGGCTTATTTGTTTATCACTTTTATTATGTTGCATATTTATTCGACATTAAACCGATTTATCCCTAATCGGAATACAGGAACGCGATGGATTTTCTAATTTTGCTTGAATGAAATACATTAACGAAGAAAAAATACTAATATTGGAACTCGGCAACCCTTTTGATCAGACGACAAATTTAAAGGGCCAGACCTGAACTTTAAATCGTAGTTCGCGTGTTTTTGGATTAAAATAAATTTTATGCAAGGGGCCCACTTTATATCCAGAAAAAAACGTCACGTAACATCAAGTCTAAGGGTGGAATTTAATTTTCCATAATCTTTTTTTAGTAAAAATACATTTGGAAAAAAACAAATTTTATGCTTTTTTGCCGGTACTTTTTAGTAAACTCTTAGTATGTTAGACCCGTTTTTTGAGGAAGTTTCTGTGATGTAATAGCTCATATTTGGCCCCAGATTAGTGTTCGGGAGGAAAAAATACTTACTTAGGATACATATATCGCATGTAAATTTATGTTTTTTTGTGTGACTGCGGAATTTTTATCATTGCTCTTTAGATAAGACATAGTTATACTATAGAACACTAAACCATTAAACCTGCCCTTTTCATGCCACATTTTCTAAATTGAATTTACGTCTTTCTCACTTTCGAAAAAACTCCTGCAAAACTTTCTACTTCGCAGCCGGTCTACAATGTAGCAAAAGAGAATCCCTGCTGCGCTATTGCTTTACCCAGGAAATCAATGAATGCTCTGAATCGAGGTAGGGTAGGTCCGAAAGAGTCCTGCGTCACGCCCTTGTTACGCTCGCTCCTGCTAAATCGATAGTGGCCGTTCCACTCTCCTGCAGGAATTTTCGGGATATTGATCCTGGCGTGCTGATGACTCAGGATCGGCAGGGCGGTTAGGGATTATCAAAATAAGGATTGCATGCTTGTTTTCAGTCAATGGCAGGGTTTCTTGAAAAATAAGAAATATTATGTCACGATTAAGTAACTAAGTTTAGCTATAGTATTATATATATATATATATATATATATATATATATATATATATATATATATATATATATATATATATATATATATATATAATTTTTTAAAAATTTAAAAAAAAAAAAAAAAAAAACTTCTTTTAAATTTAATATTTAAAATTTAAAAAAAAAAAAAAAAAAAAAAAAAAAAAAAAAACAAATTAAAAATTATAAAATAAATTTTAAATAAATATTAAATAAGGAAAATGATTTATCGGGTTAGTAATTTTGGGCCTTTAAGTTGAAAATTTAGAAAAGCACTATTTTTCCTAAGTTATCCTATTAAAAATTTTTCATAAAAATTTTTTTAGGCTTTTTTTTTAAATGCCATTATTTAATTAAATCAGCCATTAAAAGTGGTTTATGTTTTCCAAAAAAATATTAATAAAAAAACAAAAATTAATTTAAACCCGGGGGAAAAAAAAAGATTTTTTAATAAAGTGTTTTAAAAATAAAAATAAAAAAAGTATTTCATTAAAAATCATTAAATAAAGGTTTTAAAACCAAACCAAAATTTAAAAACAAAAACAAATTTTATTAGCCAATTAAAAGATTTTTTTTTTAAAAAAAAAAGCTGTAAAATTAAAATTAAAGGCATTGAATAGGTTAGTAAGAACAATTATTGGAAAAATGAAACCAAAAATTTGTAAAGTGAATTCCTAAGAAAAATGACAAACCGAAAGTGACAGTGTATGATTTGAAAGATACTAAGTGGGACTGGATATATGTTTTATCATAGATTTGAATTTCCCAAAAAGTTCTTTTTTTAACTGAATTCAAAGAAAAATATCATTTTAACAAATATTCCGGGTTTCAGTTTTGAACTTGATAAAGCTTGTTTGTGTAGAACGCTGTAGTTGCTTATCCATGCAATAACACTGTTGTTTGGAATATTTTAAAAGATAATTTTAAACCAGTTTAAAAGTTCTGCACTTGTATTCTTATGATAATCTAAGCTAGAATCCTTAATTTCTTTGCAGACAACAGCAAGCAGTTTGGGACAAACCCGTCCTCTGAACCAGCGTGTATTATGGTAATGCGTTTTTCTTTATTTGAAGGTGCTCGTCAAGTTTTGACGGGAATCAAAACCCATCCTTGATACTGTGTCGTGTGTATCGAACCATTTTTTCAAGGTAAATTATGGATCTGTTTTCTAACTATATCTTTAATTTCTTGGGAAATTTAAATCTGTGCTAATCGTGCGATTCCATTACTACTTGTCTTTTGTCTATTTTGATTTTAAATCCCATTTTACAAACAACTCTATGGAGGGGTGCACGGCTAATATTTATATTGGTTTCGTCTTCGTCTAGCTTCTTTTCAGTTTATCCAAGGTGGGAAATAATTTCCGTTTTTAAAAAGGGCAATATATTTTCCTTCTTATTAGGTCCTGATCACTATTGTCTATACGGTGACATTGAAAATCTTTTTTTTTTGTTCAATTCTTCACAAATATAATACCCCTTTATCGAGGATATTGGATTTTTTGTAAATGGCAGGTTTTTTTTAAAGCTTCTTGTTTAATTGGGCCTCTACTGATTAAAGTTTCATACACTTTTTTAACAACCTGTTTTGCATCTAATGGCAAATGATTTCGACGCGACATAGTTATATTCTGGTAAAACACTTTTTCGAAACGAACAGTAGAAACGGTTATTCAACACTGCCACTAAAATATTAGCCAAAATATTTATATGCCTAATGGTTAATACTCAAGAAATACCTGGCCCACCCTGCCCTTATAAACAAATGGGTTTACCCAATAACAATATGTAATAAAATCGTTAAAGGTTTATTGGGGTATGGTCCGTCAAAAGCCATAACGATATACTTTGAGACAGACTATACCTGTTAAATTTATATTTTTTTACTAGCATATAGTTTTTTACCATAATCTCAAGTCAACAACAGTCAACAGTTCTTTGGTCTTGCCAGAAAAGTAAAAATTCATTTAGTGGGAATATGATGTTTCAACTCACCCTTTCCTTTTTTATGTGTATATTGTTTCCATAAAACCCTTTTCAAGATATTTTTCGAAATGCCCGAAGCCCTTTTAAAAGCAGATTTAAATGCAGAAGGCAGAAAGAGTGTTGGCAAAAATGGGGATTTTACGATTCCAACAAATCTCTCTAAGACCCGACTTAACTGTTAATGAAAAGCTTTTGGAGAACGGGTTTACTGCTGGAAAAGCGACATGCTTTGAATGAAAACTACTGGATTATTGTTATTATTAAGTGAGGATGTTATTGCTGTTCGCGAGGAGAAATTAGATATTGCGAAAATTAGTTGTAGAATTCCAATAAGACAGAAACAGGGGTATTAAGAACTTGGAAATAAACTGCTCAACAAAAAGATCGTACCATTTAATTTTTAGACCCATTTTCAAACTGCTGTAACTTTTTTAAAAATTAACTTTTTTGAATATCTGAAACAAAGTTTAAAACCGCGTTTCTTCTACTTTAAGCTGTATTGCATTTAGTTTTAGTAATATGAATATTATCATGATGTACAAGGTGATCAATAGAGTGCTTCAAAAAAACAAAAAAATTGAGTGTGTTCCATTTTAGTGGTATTTTTTTTGGTCGTTATAATATGGGTTGTTACCAAGGTCATATCAATATCTCTAGACGTTTATGCCAGTTTTTGAATTAAGGACCTCTGGCTTGCGATACACTTCTAAACGTCAAATTTTGGTAATCAATTCTTTAAAAAGCTATAACTGGAAAATTGATTCACGGATTTCAACGAGTGTTTCATATTCGGAAAGCTCATTTCATGTAGATTTTTTATGTCCTAAGCACTTTTCAATAGGTTATAATTTTATGAGTATACGAAGCCAACAAATACCAAAAACGTAGCTGATTTAGAAATCTTAAATATAGGGTAAATTATTAAACGCCAAAGGGACCATATGTGTGTGTTTTGTTTTAAAAATGGCCAAGTTGAAGTTTGTGTCAATATCTCGAAACGATTTCTACCGTTAATCAATTTATGCTGTTTAAGTGCCTGTAAACTTATTCAGCAAAAATGCGTCGTTATTATGGCATTAGGTCTGAATGGTAGGAACTCCAACAACGTCTTAAAGTTTTAAACATTTTTAAACATAAACTAGAGTACTTGGTGTTGGACATTATGATATACGGAGTGATCAACAAAGTGCTTTCAAATTTATTATGGTATCCATAATTACCGCAACATTAGGTACAGAACGGCCTTGTTTGCGCAACATGTTTTAGATTAAAATTGTTAGGCTTGAAACTCTTTTTAGTACATTTCGGCGTCCAAAAACTTACCGCACTATATTTTTTAGTTGATTTTAGCTTAGTTTTGCCATTTTTAAAGAGTCAAATTACCTCTACAAAAACAAAAAAATGTTTACTTAATACATTGAGCAGTGATGATGCGTTGTTAAATTGCAATGGATTAGATTGTTAAAGTAACAACGGTTTAAAATGTGTAACAAAATGTCAGGTTTTGACAGGTTGCCTACTAAAATCATTGAATAACACTGACAATGACGTTTTGTTAAACATTCTAAACCGTTGTTAACTTTTAACAATTGCTAAGTCCATTGCTAAATTTAACAACGCGATCATCACTCGGCCGTGAACTTATCTATAGCAGCGATACGTTTCTATAGCAACAAAGGAATAATGTCATTGTCATAAAACAGTTTGTAAGTCAAACAAAACTTTTTGCCATTTTTAAAACAAAGACACACACATATGGTCCCTTTGGCGTTCAATAATTTACCTTATATTTGTTTCTAAATCAGCTACGTTTTTGGTATTTGTTGGCCCCGTATTCTCATAAAATTATAACCTATCGAAAAGTGCTTAGGACATAAAAAATCTACATAAAATGAGCTTTCCAAATATAAAATACTCGTTAAAATCCGTCAATCCATTTTCCAGTTATAGCTTTTTAAAGAATTGATTACCAAAATTTGACGTTTAGAAGTGTATCGCAAGCCAGAGGTCTTCAATTCAAAAACTGGCATAAACATCTAGAGATATTGATATGATCTTGGTAACAACCCATATTATAACGACCAAAAAAAATTACCACTGAAATGGGACACACTCGAACTTTTTGTTTTTTTGCAGCACTCTATTGATCACCCTGTACATCATGTTAATATTCATCTTACTAAAACTAAATACAATACAGCTTAAAGTAGAAGAAACGCGGTTTTAAACTTTGTTTTAGATATTCAAAAAAGTTAATTTTTAAAAAAGTTACAGCAATTTGAAAATGGGTCTAAAAATTAAATGATACGATCTTTTTGTTGAGAAGTTTATATTTTGAGAGTCACTTCTTTAATTCTTATTTTTTTAGGGCCTTTTCTTGAATTTTTTTTTTTTTTTGATATTGATTCAATTAAAAATTAGACCTAATTTATATTAAATTTCAGTAAGATATTTAAGATTTTAAAGCGACAAACAAATAAAACAATATACATTTTTGAATGGAATGGGCCAGGCAAAAGCGGTTCCCGGGTCAAATAACTTAAGTAAACTTTCTATCCCGGGGTTTAATAACTAAGATACAGGGTTCAAACTTTTATTTTTTTCGTTTTTTAATAATTTCTTAACAAATGACTGCGTTAAAAATTGGGGATTTGGGGTTCGGGGCGAAATTCAAGTTTGTCCAAATGCTTTTGATGTTGCTAGTAGGGGCGAAGCTAGGGGCTACCCACTTTTTTAGTTGGCATAACTTTTTTAAACTTAGTATATTAAACCTGTTTATTAAAAAAGAAGTTACTATAATTCCTTTCAAAAATGTAACTTTTTAGGTTCGGGGCCTTTTCCAATCTCAAAACTTTTTAAAGAACCTCAATTTCATTTGGAAGCAGGTTTGGCAAACAATTAATGTTTTCAAATTTTTAAATGGGGTTAAAAATTTTACCGGGACAAAAACCAAAACCAAATTGCAAAAAGGGCTTCTCAAATTTCCTTTTAAAAATATTTAAAACGTCGGACGAAAAAAATTAACAATTCCAAAGCGAAAATGTTGCTTCCCTTTTATTTTTTAATTTTGGTCTAGAAATTTTATTTAAAAAATTTTCCGTAAAAACTAAAATTTTATTAAAAATATAAAAATTTTTTCCAAAAACTTTTTATTATTTTTGTTTATTTAAATGAAATTTTTGGGGCCCCAACTCTTGTCTTCCCCGGGGGCCGAAAATGTATGTTAATAATTTAAAATTAAAAAAATTTATTAAATACCAAAAGGCCTTAAGTTTGGGTTTTTAAAAATTTTAAAAAAATTATTTTTTTAGAAAAAAAACAAAAAAATTATAAACGTCTTGTTGGGATTTTAAGCTCCCGAACTATATTATATTCATTTATGCTTTATCACGCCCCTTCCTAAATCCCAAAATCAGTCCAGAACTTTAGCTCGGGGTGTTGTTCCCTCACCTTGGAATATCAATTTTAGGACCCTTGTTTTGTTTCGATTCACTCTGAAAATAAGAGGGAAAACCCTGCGAGACTGCGGGGTTTGATAGAATATCTGTTATCCGCAAGGAAATGGTTTAATATTTTAGTGTTTGTAAAATAAATTGGTATTGATACAGCAATTCAATGATTAAAACGTTTTGTTTAATAATTATTAATGAATAATGTTTTAAGGTTTAATAGAGTATGTACAGGGTGTCCCAAATTTGAGCCTCATTATTGGGATCTCAAAACTTAATGAAATACGAGGTCGGTTAAATGGAGGCAAGTTGCGAGATTTGATGCTGATCAATTTGCCACTTTAAAAGTTTAAAAATTTTGAAACTTCGAAAACTTTTGGGGGAAAAACCCAAATTTTGGATAAAAAAAAAATTATTTTTTACTTTTTTCTGTTCTGGTGTTATAAATTTACACACGACGTTTGTCATTTAGCTGCCATCATCAACTTTGTTTTTAAATACGCTTTAGAAAATTTTTTTTTAGGGGGTTTTTTGAGCTTTAGGATCCCAAAACCAATGATGTATACAGTTATTGGGAAAAAACATATTATTGTTTTCCCCCCAAAAACATTATTTCTTCTGGACATTACTTATGAAAAATTTTTTAAATGGAAAATTTAAATGGTTTTGGGATCTAAAGCTTAAAAAATATTTAAAAAAGTTGAGATTTACAGCTAAAGACGAAACTCGATTTAAAAAGTCACTTCTTATAGAACAAAAAAAGTAGCAATGGGAAGGTCAAATTTATTTTGTTACATCTATTTGAATAAAGTCATAAAAAAATTTAAATGAAATTGCAAATATTTGTTTTTTTTTTCAAAAGTCTTCGGAAGTAGGTATTCGAAATTTTTAAACTGTTATCAGCATCAAATTGCGCAACTTTGCCTTCATTTAACCGACCTCGATCTTTTTTTCAAGATCCCAAGGGTTAGGTCGATTTGGGAAAAACCCCGAAGGTCCATTTTGGGTTTTTTTACAGGGTGTTGAGAAAACCTAAGGATAAGCATTTTGGGGTTTTCATTGGGCCGGGTTTTTTAAAAAAAATTTAAAAAATTTTTAAAATTTTAAGGCTAACTTAAATTTAATTGGAGATACAGGGCGTTTTGATTTTTTTCGATTTGGTCCTGTATTTCGGTTATAATAGAAGGGTGAAAAACTTTAAATGGCAATATTTTTGATTTTTCGAGATTCCAGCGGGTGCTGATTTTTTTTTCGTAGCTTTTAAAGGGTTTTTTACAAACTTTTTTTTTAATGGGACATC
>JAHBCN010007570.1:0-42879 GCA_019359885.1 Listronotus oregonensis | reverse complement strand
CTCCCAACGATTTAAAAAAAATAAACAAATTTAATAGTTATTTTAGCAAGTAAATGTAATCTTTTCAAGTAATATAAGTTCCTGAAATTCAGAAGTATATTTTTTTTTATATATTATTTGAAAGCAATACCCAAAAAAAAGTGTTTACAGTCCACTTTTCTAATAAAATTTTGGGGGGGTTTTTAAAAAAATATATATATATATATATATATATATATATATATATATATATATATATATATATATATATATATATATATATATATTTTACTATTAAGTTGTCCTCGAGAAGGTTCATTCACATACACCTTATAGCCGGGATATATCACTTCCAACTCTTTGCATCCCTGAAAGAAGCAATAACGACTAAAAATTTTAAGATGATTCCATTAAACCTTTTTTTAAAACTTGCAAAAGAGTTTTAAAATAAATAATTTTTAATAAGTGAGCTAAACTGACTTTTCTTAAACTTTTTTTTTTCCATTTTTTTTTAAAAAAAAATCACAAAAAAAATTTTAAAAAAAAAAAATCTACCGACTGTGAAAATGGAAAACTGGAGAAATGATGATGAAAACACAGGTGAACATTTGATCTACGAGGAAACACCGGAAGCGATTAGGTGCTACTAGGGTTTTTGGGGTCTCTGATTACGATGAGGGGTCGGTTAACCTCCAACACGGCAGGTTTTAGGTCATTAAAAGGTCAAGTAAAGAAAAACCATTGAAAAAGGGGGGCCATTTTTTTTGAAGTCACTGAATCCGAATCCAACATTTGGATTCAGCAACTTCAAAAACATATGCATAAATTTTTTCCAGATTTTTCTAAGCTTTTTTTCACTTGACCTTCAAATGACCTTGAATCTTGTGTATGTTAGGGTTAAACACCGATTTTGCCAAATGGACGGAAAATGTGGCAAAAACGCGTTCTGGTTAACAGCATATTGCTAATGTCCGAAATATCGCTTTGGCCGTTTAACGTAAACCAGATCGCGTTCTGGACCTTTCGCAATTGCTAGAATGCGTCTAGCATACAAACAAAAACAGATTTTGTGCATGTTTCAAAATAAAAAGCCACTTTGCTAACCAGAATTAACCAGACCGACTAGAACTTAGGGTTTTTGAATTTGTCCAAAGTATCCCTACATAGAAGTTATTAACAAAGTTTTTCTAAGCAGGTTAGTAAAACAACAAAAGCACACACCTGTTTGGTGTCGATGAGGAATTGCACCCACTGACTATCGCATTTTAAAGGTGATAGGAACGAGTAATAGGGCAAGTTCTTTATTCCATCGATAAAAAGTACGCTGAATTTAAGCGCTGAACGTCAAATGACGTCATGAGAAGTTCTGATGGAGCAAATTAAAACAAAATGTTTAAAAACGCTTTGGTTTTGTTCAAAAACCCCGTCACCAGCTGATTGTTGTGTTTCTTTTCCGAATTTTTTTTTTTGCTCAAGTATTTTATAAAAACGCTTTAATGAAATCCATTGGACTCTCTAGTGGTAGTTTAAAAACGGTTTGATGAATTAGCGCTTAATGCGCTGGATCCATCGATGCAATTAAAAACTTGCCCATCACTTGCACTTCTCTATACCGAGTATTATTAAGACATCTTAGGATATTTTTTATGTGGAGTTGTATGGCAGTTTTCAAGTTTGTTTAAATATATTATCTTAGATTCAATATGGATTGAAATACTTTACTTGTAACTGATATTTGGGGTCGTTTAAGGAATTTTTGTGAAACCTTATATATCTCTTGGCCTATTTTTCAAATTCTAACTCTGTTTTCCCATTCGCTTTCCAATTTATTCGTCAACCAATTCTATGAATTAAATACGTAGTTTAGGCCCGCACAGGTATTTTCTTTCACATACATTAGCAGTACAATAGCAAACCGCAGAGCCTTTGAATTTTAGCCGTCCCTCCAGATATCAAAGACACTATTTTCCAGGGATACTTATTCGGCTTTTGTGTAACATTTTGCTTGAATTCACCTGGTTGAACATTGCAAATTGACTGTTTGTTCCGAATGAGACGGTCAAAGGAACAAAACTTGGTCAGAGCCGTATCGGTGGTTAAGGACAGAATAACAATCTTAGCTACTTTACACGAAGGAATGCATCTTAATCCAGACAATTCTAAATATTTTGTTTTTAAAGAGAATATATTTTTATTTAAAAAACAGGTAATGTATTTTACTGTTTTTTGGGGCAAGTTTTTTGCTGTAAACCGGGACGTTGTGCGTATGGAAAAAAAGATTTAATAGTGCAAAAATATTCTGATACTGCAATAATGCTTATATTTTTTTAATTTGGGGTTTTTAAAAAGGGGGAAAAAAAAAAACATTTTTTTTTGCAAAAAAAAAGGTTTTTTTTTGCAAATGATCAAAAAAAAACTAACCTTAATATGTTTATGGTTTATATTGTATATTTAAAAATTTTTTTTATTAAAAAAAATTTTTTTAAATTTTTTTTTGAAATTTTTTATTTTTTTTAAATATATATATATATATATATATATATATATATATATATATATATATATATATATATATATATATATATATATATATATATTTTTTATTTATATATATATATATATATATATATATATATATATATATATATATATATATATATATATATATATATATATATATATATATATATATATATATATATATATATATATATATATATATATATATATATATATATTTTATCTTGGGACAGTCCACGAAGGCAAGTGCCTAAGTACTAACGTACCGTGGGTGTCTTCAGTGTGGTGAGACGAAGTTTGTTCCCATACGGGACTTAAATTTTTGGAGATTGGGAGGAGAAGGAAAACTTCTGCGGGCAGCAGGTTCCATAGTCTTGACACTCTAGGGATGAAGGAACGAAGAAAGCGGGAAGTTCGGGGCCTCTCTAACTGAACTGTAGAAGGATGCATAAAAGTTGCACTACGTGTTGCTCTGTTGGGAGCTGCCAGAGAAGGAGTTATACTCGGCCAACTCTGAGCAGAAGCCGTGAAAATACCTATAAAAGAGCGACAGATTCTACAGCTCGACGGTGGGCAAGAAGAGGAAGCCCTTCTGTGAGCGTTGGATCACTAATAAGACGTTTATATATATATATATATATATATATATATATATATATATATATATATATATATATATATATATATTTGATTTATTAGATTTCTTTTTAATTACTGTACACGTAAATTTGTTATTGTAAATGTTCACTCTTCCAACTTTTACGAAAAAAATACTGATATATTTCGAGACTTAGTAATGGCACCATCTCTATTTCCTTTTTACATCATTAATCTTTTATTTACAATTTATCCCATTTATAGTTCTGCTGGCTATGATACTGTTCACTAAAATATTTTTTTTAGTTGGTTCTTAAGCCTAGTTAGAAAAATGCAAGGGAATGCAAATAATTTCTTTAGAAGACAATGAATTGGTTGCACTAAAATTATTGTCCAAGTAAATGCCTAAAAGGCACTATTATGTTGGCTTTCCCAAAAAAAAAGTCTTCCAATTTCGATCTCCTACCTAGGAGCGCCCCAATTATGCGAAAGACAGACATATCTTATGTTATTTTTATATATATTTTCATGAATTCTTCTCGGACGAATTGGCCAATATAACTCTTACCTGTCAGTAGAGCTAAACGAAGTGCCATTCTCATGCATCCCTTTATAGTCTATCCAGGGAAACTTCGAACCATATTGTTTGCTTTTTTGTCTTTAAAGTATTAAAATTGTAGCACCTGCTGTTTGCACTAATAAACTGCCCTTACTTCACTTAAGACATTTGCAGTACTTAAGTACTTAAGCTTTAAGTCTATGTGAAATGTTCCAAAAAAATGGACTACATAGAGTGTTAATTTTTTTGATTTGCCTATCTTAAGATGCGTACGCATTTGCAGCGGCTGCTGCACGAGGCAAAGCGCGCGGTCTCTTAAACCGGATTAGACCAGTCTTATTTTTGAGCATGCCTCCTGCGATATCCGCACTAAATGAATACGCACCTTTAAAAGAACTGAGTGCAGCATACGTCTAGTAAGTTTTAATAATTTCCATTAACAACCCAACAAGTACGACCCTGCTTATACCGGTTGACATTCTGACAATACGTTTTACCTGAAGCCCTTTGACAATATGGCAGATGGGACTATTGTTGTGCTTTGAATTTGCTACCATGACATTTATGTATTATTTACTACTACAAATATGAATGTTAATGTTGTTTCAGAAAGTTGACCACATAAAAGAAAATATCTTGGTTTAAGAATATTTCGTTTTTAAAAATTCCAATTTATTTTGATTTAGTCGTTTTTATTGAGTAATTCCTAAATTCAAAACGTTTTTATACCAGTTTTCCACATTTATTTAGAAAATTTTTCGTTTTAATTTTTTTAATAAAAGGGAAATAAGGTCATTTTCTCTTTTCACAGTTCAATATTTATAAAACGTTAGATTTTTTCAAACTTTAATAAACATTTTTAAAACCATAGTTTGCTAGAATATTTAAAAGGGCTATGGATTTAATATGTCTTTGTAACCCCAAAAAAATTTAAAAAAAACAAAAAATTTTTTTAAATTAAAAAAAATTTTTTTAAAAAAAAAAAAATAATTAAAAAATTTTAAAAAAAAAAAAATAAAAATTTGTTTGGAGGGGAAAATTTTAAAAAATTAAAAAAAAAAAAATTTTTCTTTTCCTTAAAAAAAAAAAAAAAATTTCAAAATTTAAACAAAAATAAAAAATAAAAAAAAAATTTAAAAAAAAAAATTAATCTGTTAAAAAAAAAATTTAAAAAATTTTTTTTAAAAATTTTTTTAAAAAATTTAAAAATTAATTTTAAAAAAAAAAATTTTTAAAAAAAAAAGAAAAAAATTAAAAAAAAAATTAAAAAAAGGGTTTTAAAAAAAATTTCAAAAATTTTTAAATTTTTTTAAAAATTTTTTTTTTGAGTAATTCCTAAATTCAAAACGTTTTATGAGTTTTCCACATTTATTTAGAAAATTTTCTACGTTTTAATTATTTTAATACAAGGCAAATAAGGTCGACATTACTCTTTTCACAGTTCAATATTTATAAACACGTTAGATTTTTACAAACTTTAATAAACATTTTAAATCCATAGTTTGATAGAATATTAAAGGACTAGCTGGATTATAATATGTCTTTGTATACTTACCAATAAATAATAATAAATAAATAAATAGAGCTGAAATAATATTTATGTTTGTAGATTTTACTTAAAAAAAATACTTTCTTCGTTAAAAAAAATTGAAAAATATTTTCATTGAAAAACTAATTTCAAAATACACTTATAAAGAAAATACTGTGGATGAAATCTGACTTAAATTATGAATATAAAAAAATGGCCATCTTTTTACTTTCTTCTCTTATTTTTTTTTTTTAAAAATTATAATGTAAAACAATTCAATTTCATCAAAAAATAAAAAATAAAAAGAAAGAAATAATTAAAAAAATTCGCATCAAAAGTTAATCATTCTTTTTTGTTTTTAATAAAAAATGAAATACCAACACGATTTTTAAATTCCCTAACGATAAAAGCATTGTCAATGACATACGACCTAATAAACTGCTCAACAAAAAGATCGTACCATTTAATTTTTAGACCCATTTTCAAACTGCTGTAACTTTTTTAAAAATTAACTTTTTTGAATATCTGGAACGAAGTTTAAAACCGCGTTTCTTCTACTTTAAGCTGTATTGCATTTAGTTTTAGTAGGATGAATATTATCATGATGTACAGGGTGATCAATAGAGTGCTGCAAAAAAACAAAAAAATCGAGTGTGTCCCATTTCAGGGGTAATTTTTTTTTGGTCGTTATAATATGGGTTGCTACCAAGGTCATATCAATACCTCAAGAGGTTTGTGCCAGTTTTTGAATGAACTTTTTATGTTCTAAACACTTTTTGATAGGTTATAATTTTATGAGTATACGGAGCCAACAAATACCAAAAACGTAGCTGATTAAGAAATCCTAAATATAGGGTAAAAATAAAACGGCCAAATTGAAGTCTGTGTCAATATCTTGAAACGATTTCTACCGTTAATCGATTTATATTGTTTAAGTGCCTGTAAACTTATTCAGCAAAAATGCGTCGTTATTATGGCATTAGGTCTGAATGGTTGGAATTCCACAACGTCTTAAAGTTTTAAACATTTTTAAACATAAATAAGGGGATTTGGTGTCGTACACCATGATATACGGAGTGATCAACAAAGTGCTTTCATATTTATTATGGTATCCATAATTATCACAACATTAGGTACAGAACGGACTTGTTTGCGCAACATGTTTAGATTAAAATTGTTAGACTTTTAACTTAAACTTTTTTTAGTACATTTCGGTGGCCAAAAACTTACACCTTGTTGATCAGTTCGTATATCATGGTGTACAACACCAAATATCCTAATTTATGTTTAAAAATGTTTAAAACTTTAAGAAGTTGTTGGAATTCCTACCATTCAGAACTAATGCCATAATAACGACGCATTTTTGCTGAATAAGTTTACAGGCACTAAACAGCATAAATCGATTAACGGTAGAAATTGTTTCGAGATGTTGACACAAACTTCAACTTGGCAATTTTTAAAACAAAACACACACATATGGTCCCTTTGGCGTTTCAATAATTTACGCTATATTTAGGATTTCTAAATCAGCTACGTTTTTGGTATTTGTTGGCCCCGAATACTCATAAAATTATAACCTATCGAAAAGTGTTTAGGACATAAAAAATCTACATGAAATGAGCTTTCCGAATATGAAACACTCGTTGAAATCCGTCAATCCATTTTTCAGTTATAGCTTTTTAAAGAATTAATTACCAAAATTTGATGTTTAGAAGTGTATCGCAAGTCAGAGGTCCTCAATTAAAAAACTGGCATAAACGTCTAGAGATCTCATAATGATATGACCTTGGTAACAACCCATATTATAACGACCAAAAAATTACCACTCAAATGGGACACACTCGAATTTTTTATATGTATATCATGATAATATTAATCCTACTAAAACTAGATGCAATATAGCTTAAAGTAGAAGAAACGCGGTTTTAAACTTCGTTTTAGATATTCAAAAAAGTAAATTTTTAAAAAAGTTACAGCATTTTGAAAATGGGTCTAAAAATTAAATGGTACGATCTTTTTGTTGAGCAGTTTTTATTCTAATCTTTATTTTAACCCCCTCCTAAGTTCCCTTTTTACAATCCCTTAAAATTGTAAAAAGAGAAGAAACATAAATAAAGAGTTACATAAAATATAAACCTTTACCCCTTTAATATAATTTTGGAAGTGATACCGCTCAAAAATATAAATGTCCGAAATCAAATTTAAGGTCCAGTAGATCAAACGCGTCCTTCCTTTTTTTTACCAAGAAATCCTCTGGGCTAGACGGCATCCAGCAATCGTTTTAAAAAAATGTATTTTGAACTTGCAGGTATTCTAACTCGGCTCTCTCGGATTTCTTAGGAGGAGGGAATTTTTCTGGATAGCTCGAAGGCCGCCCTTGCGAAAACTATCCCTTGAGTTCCTAGATCCTTGACATATTATAGGCTTTTGATCAGGTCCGACATAATGCGCTTTCTAACAAACTTGCCTCTTGCGGTGTTTTAGAGTTACACGTGCCATTCTCATGCATCTCTTTACAGTCCATTTAGAAAAAACCCTAACTTCCCACGTTCTTCGCACCTTTATTCATAGGGTGTCTAGACTTATGACCTGCTGCCTGCAGAGAGACACCTGTTAATAAACTTTCTGTTACTCCCCCTAAGACACCCATAGTTGGTTAGTACTTAAGCTTTAAGCCATCGTGGACTGCCCCAACAAAAAAAAATAATAATAATCAAAGAGTGCAACAAAATTTAATTGCAAATATATTATCTAAGTAGATTAAAATAACATTTAAGGTCCTTTAAACTAAGATTTATGCACCCAACACCGAAATCATTTCCCCGCTATCTCCCTATCCAAATATATTTACTCAGCCTAACTATGTATGACCACTTCAGTCGAAAAATTCTTCCGTGCTATTTACCCACTACTTCAAACTTCATGCATGTGTATATCTCTAAGAAAAATGTCAACCGATATTTTCTCAAGAGACCAAGGAGGACCAAGTTAAACCGAGACCCAGTGTGCACCTTTTGTACGCGCTTTCTCGCTTTAACCAATACCAATTAGTGAACAATAGAGAGGGACGGAAGATGTCATTATGCGAGCTTCTTTGAACTTTAGTTTACTTTTAACAAAAGTCTATACAAAGGATACCGGGACGTATGGCAATGCATTCAACGGTATTGAGTCTTGAAAGGACAAAAAAGCTTGGGGACATTGAAATTTAAGATCTCCGAAACTTAGGTAGTTTTTATGGATGTCAGAAAGAGCTTATGTGACATTTCTATCGGTCGGGACGCGACATCAAGCCGAGTATTATATAAACTATAAAAAACCTTTATAAAAACGGTTGCATTTCAAAAATAGTATTTTATTATAAGGTGTAGGTGACTGACGTACGAGAGATATTATGGACGAGGGACGCAGGAGCGAGTCCAGAATATCTGAACGAGTACGTAACAACACCTAACGCCGGTATCGTATTTATTTTATTTCATACTGTCTTTGCTACTAATAAAGTTAAAATAATATATTATATTCTTTTATGACACTAATTTCCAAATTTGTTTTGTGTAACATTAATTTTTGCGGCTATCGCAGAAAGCCGGTCCAAAGCTAAAATGTCAAAAATATTCGTACCTATCTTTTGATTTCCTGTGTCACTTAATGTCAACAATGGAATTAAGTATGCATAGTGAAATGATGCTTCCTGATGAAATTTAACAAAATCGGAGGAAGCTCAAGAAAGTTAATTCCTTTAAAATCTAAAACGCGATACGAAAAAGAATTTCAGCAATTTGTTAACTGGAAAATTGAACATGTCGTGGAAGTAATTCAGGAAGATGTGCTTTTGGCATATTTTTTAGATGCTGTAAGTTTTTATATCACATTTTTGGTTTGTTCTACGATTGTTGTTTTAGTCAAAAAAAATAAATGGTTCATCATTATGGGCAAAATACTCAATGCTCAAATCAACGCTGCTTGTTCACGAGAAAATGATATATTTAAGGACGGTCCAAACTTTTTTAAACAATTTTAGTTACATAGAATCTCATTTTGGATGTAATATAATTATCTTATATTACATTCAAATATTGAGTTTACTAAAATTGGTAGAAAATTTTATTTCAGCAATAATTCTATATAGATCATATGCCCTATAAAATCTAGGCGCTAAGGATGGTTCAAACTTTTTCTACCGATTTTAGTTACATAGAAACACCAGTTTCGGATGAATATATCCTTAGTATTTTTAATATTAAGTTTACTTTACTAAAACTGGTAGAAAATTTTATTTCAGCAATAAGCTACTATAGATCTATGTATAGTATATACCCTATAAAACCTACAAGCTAAGGATGGTTCAAACTATTTTTTAAATTTTAGTTAAATAGAAATACCATTTTCGGATGTAATATTTCTTAAATTACTTTTAAATATTAAGTTTTCTTTACTAAAACTGGTACAAAATTTTATTTCAGCAATAAGCTACTATAGATCTATGTATAGTATATGCTCTATAAAACCTACAAGCTAAGAATGGTTCAAACTATTTTTCTACGGATTTTAGTTAAATAGAAAAACCAGTTTCGGATGTAATATATCTTGAATTACTTTTTAATATTAAGTTTTCTTTACTAAAACTGGTAGAAAATTTTATTTCAAATAAGTCTACCACGTATAGATATTTTTCTTTATTATTAGGTAATTACAGGCATTTATTTAATAGAAGTTGTCAGGTGGATTATTCGCCTTTGAAAAAGGATGAAATAGACAAATAATTAAGGTGCATCTACAAATTGTTGTGAAACGCAAGGTCGCGAACGTTAAGAAACTCTTGTATTTCATGACATAAAAAGAATCATCGTAACTTAACTTATTTGACTTACCTTTACAAAACTGTGATTTAAAAACAGATTCAAGAAGTACGTTTTTAAAAACGTTGAAGAGAGTCTTTTAAGGATTTCAGCAAAGATTCGACTATTCCTAACTTAAAACGCAACAGAATTGTTTCAAAGTATTATATATATCTGGTTAAGCACCAACATTTGTCCATCGGAGATTCTCCCACATATTCTCCACTAACAAAAGAAGATGCCCAAGAGTTCCAAAGGTATTTAAACGCAAAAATGAAAATTTGAAGTAGATTAGTTGCTTTTGTTAATTTTTTGAATTTCTAATAAAAAAATATAAGGTATTCTAAGATATTGTTGTATTTATTTTAATTAGAATGGTTTTTAATTTTCTCAAAATCGTCATAAGTTAGTACTTCGAAAACAGTTCGATCTTGAACGTGTCTTTAGACAATGTTGACATGTTGACACATTGTGTCAAAAAATGATTGACGTTTTTGTTTTTATCAAATGTATTATAACAGTCCGGTAAGTGTTTAGGCAACACTTAGCCTAGACCGGTAAATCGCATTTACCGGACTCAAATTGTTAACGTAATTATGTATATACCGGACAGTATGAAATAAATCTAAATAACTACCTAGTTTGTGGCTGGAGAGGTATTTTTCTAAGAATTTTTGTGGTAATTATAGATACACTCTGTCATTTCTTAAAGGTTTTAATTTAGAATAATAGGTTGTTTGGAATTTTAATGTCCTGTAAGAACTTTCTGGGGCTAAATATAGGGTTTTATTTTACGTTCGTTGCAATTTAATCTGAAAATAATTATTTTCGGGGAATGATGGAGTTATTGTCAAGATAAACAAAGAAAATACTTTTAAGCTTAAAACACTTAATAATAGATTGTACAGCGTCCTGCCGGCAGTACTAAAAAGGCGCAATGTAGTACGTTTTTTAACACGTGTTTTGAGTCATATTCGTCCTTCTATCAGGACTTATATTTATATAGGATTGTAGAACAAATTTCAAACTTTCCGCGCAATTTTTTGCCTACTTTGTACGATGTCCCATACAGAAGAAATAAGCCTCCAAAGTTTAACCTTGTCAAACGTTAAAATGATGCACGCGGGAGCACGAGTCGCCGTTGCGGCCCACTATTTTGATCAAAAAAACGACAACGCATGGAATTTTATGCATTTTGGTGAAAACTGGTCGAGTACTAAATGTTATGGGACTATTTTATCCACAAAAGCGCCAAGAATTCAGAAAACCGAAAACTTACCACCGCTTTTCTCTTGTTCTAATAATAAAAGGAAAAATAGTCGGACCCATCGATTTTGTTTTCTCGGAAAACAATTTTTTTGGTTATTTATAAACGTATAATTATCTTTAAATCTGAACCGGGAGTGAATGTTTTAACGCTGGAATTTTAAATGGTCAGGGATGTCGAGTGATACAATATTTTTAAAAGATCTTCTTCAAACTTAGTGCATCCTCCAATTTTAAAGTCACTGAAAGTCTCAGTCAAAGAAAATAAGAGCTTTACAATTACGTGTTCTCCAACGACCGGCAGAAATTGTTTTGCGCACCATATTCAGCATGATATACCAGCCTAACCAAGCATTCCTTTAAAAATTTTTAGGTTTGTTTGTAATCATTTGTTAAAAAATCGGATCTTTGTTTGTTTTGTATTTTTAATAACATTTTTACAAAAGTTCCCAAAAGGTCGTTGAATAACTAATATTTGTTTTATTGCCGATCAATTTAGGTTTGTTTTTTATAAGTATTTTATTTGAAATGTCTTTTTCTGACTAAAATAACTTTGTTTTTGGAAAACTATTATTTCAGGAAATATAATATCATGTTTAAATATTCCACTAATTTTTTGATCAACGGTGGGGTAGCTGCATAGTAGATCTCATATAAACAAGTCAAAAATGTATCTCATTTAATATATCCCAATCGAAATATTTTACGGTGGCATGCAGCTGCTGGCAGTACCGAAATAAGTCCTGCCGGATGGACCGCCACGTTGGCGGGTGTACGTCCCGCCGGGACATGTCTCTGTACAAAAGTATTTTAAAGCGCCCCGGGACATCAGTCTGTGCAATCTATCATTAAAAGCTTTATTTATTTTTTGCAAGTTTTTAACCTGCAACAAAATCCAGTCAATATCAGTACGATAAGTAATCGCTCGGGCTAGTGGTTTTAAAGGCACTTTTCCTGCTTTTTATAGAAGTTTAGTGATATAACGCAGAGTATGTTTTGGCGACTTTGAAACTATTATGCCCTATGTAGGGTTGGACAACTTATTTGTTTATATATTAGGACTTTGTTGGGGAGTTTACTGCCGAAAGCTAGAAGGAATAGCTTTTTTGTTACTAATACTTCCAAAGAACGGGTTTGCTTATTTCCGGGTATAAGTGTATTCTTAATAATAACAATAACAGTGAGTATTAGTCCTAGAGAAGATAAGAATTTCAGATAAATCTTAAAAGTCCATATATACAGACTGTAAAAAATATGAAAAAATTTAGCTAAAAATGGACATAATAACTTTAAATTTTCATATCCAATCCGTTTGACCACGGGGAAATCGCCAAAGGACATGGCACACATAATATGGTATTCTGGCTCTCGAACGATTTTTTTTTTAAATTTGGGTATATTGTTTCTTAGATCAATAAAATCATATTTTAAATGGAACATTTTTGTGCAGGTCTATAGGGTGGCCAAAAAAAATCACTGAGAAGTTGAAGCTTAACTGTTTATTAATTTCAATATAAACGCCTGACGTATAGTGTTATTTACACTTTCGATGTCGAATTGAATAAAGAGTTAAAACTTGGCCAAATATACAAAGCGTTCCGTTTAAAAAAATGTACATTACAATAAAAACTCTGGTTTAATTGTTAAGTACAACTTATCCTAAAAATATAGGTAAATCCAGGAGACATGGTTAATAAAACCTCCTAGATACTTTACCATGTAGTTGTACACAAAAATTATTTTAGTTATGAACAGCTTAATTTTATTAAACCACTGTTACAAAAATTTCCAGAAAAATGGGCAGATTTTAAAACTATGTACCTCTTTATATGTCACCAAATATCTTGTGGGAACAAACCAAAAAAAAATTTTTAATTCCAAATATCCCTGTATATTTGGGACAATAAACCAAAATATTTTAACTTAAAGTTACTTTAATAAAGTGTCAAGAATTATAATTTCTAAAAATATATACAAGTATATCACGATATTATTATTTTAGTTGGCATAATCCATATTATTTATTCGATACTGGACCACCCTCTGTGTTAAATGTTAAATCAAGTTATTTTAACTTTTAACAAATCTATAAAATATTATTCCTTTGGATTTAGATGAAATTTTACTCTTTTTTTGCGTTTATATTGGAATTAATAAACAGTTTTTAAGCTGCAACTTCAAAGATATTTTTTTGGGCCGCCCTATAGGCCTGCACAAAAATGTCCAATGCACAACATATTCAAATTAAAAAAAAAATCGTTCAAGAGCCAGGATCCCATGTTATGTGTGCCATGTCCTTTAAAAGAATTAATATTAGCGATGTAGGAACAAATTGTCCACGCTTTACTTTGCTGTTGGCCTCTTAAAATTCGCATGAATATAGGAAAACCATGGTTGGTAGTCAAATGCAAAAAATTTTTTAATGTACAAAAAACAAGATGTAAATATATATTTTTTTTAAATTTAATATTAACAAGGTACTACATGCTGGTATAATAGATTTTCGAAATTTTATTCCTCAGTTATGATGGTGATTTAGTTTGCAGAAAAATATTGTCGAGTTTCGCTATTTGTCAAATAACAGTTTATTTAGGGCCAAAAGATAAAATAATAATGGATAAAATAAAGCCACTCAACTTTTCAAGATATATGAAGTTTCGTGAACTAAAATAATTTTTTACTTTTATAGGATTTGTAGTCGTACTAGCTCGTTTTCACATGTTTTGTAAAAAAAAACAGTAAACTGCAAAGTCAATAAAATTTAGATTTTTTTTTTTTTTATTTTGGGACAGTCCACGAAGGTTGATGACTAAGTACTAACGTACCGTGGGTGTATTAAGTGTGGTGAGAGGGAGTTTGTTCAAACGGGACTTAAATATTTGAAGATCGAAGGAGAAGAAGAAACTTCTGCGGTCAGCAGATTCCATAGTCTTGACACTCTAGGGATGAAAGAACGAAGAAAGCGGGAAGTTCGGGGCGTCTTCAACTAAACTGTAAAAGAATGCATAAAAGTTGCACTACGTGTTGCTCTGCTGGGAGCTGCCAGAGAAGGAATTATACTGGCCAACTCCTCTGAGCAGAAACCGTGAAAATACCTATAGAAGAGCGACAGATCCACTACAGCTCGACAGTGGGCCGAAAGAGGAAACCTTTCTGTAAGCGTGGGATCATTAATAAGACGAACGGCTCTTCTTTGAAGGGAGCCCAGAATGCTAAGCGTGGTAGGGGACGCCATTCCCCAGACATGAGAACAATATTCTAAAGAGGGTCTGATTTAGGATGCATACAGAGTATAAAGATTGGAAGAAGAGAAATACTTTCTGGCTCGAAAGAGGAATCCAAGCTTTTTTGAAGCTGCCGAGGCTATGGATGTAATGTGCTTGTGCCAGTTGAGGTTATTTTCAAAAGTAACGCCGACAACATTAAACGACTCTTTGTTCTGCACAACTTGGCCGCTCATATGTAACGGATGAGCATTGGCAGACTGGTTCCGCGACAGCGAACATGACTGTGTTTTCGAGGCATTAAATTGAACAAGATTTTTTGAGCCTCAATCCAAGATAAGTTTGAGGTCTTGTAAAGGAGATATCTGCATTGACCTGCGATTGTTTTCCAAATCAGAATTACATGGTGGCTTAAGAGATTGAATATTAAAGTGAAGGGTACTATCGTCAGCAAAAATATGAATGGGATTGATTGTGGAAGAGAAAAGATCGTTTATGCGTAGAATTAATTTGGTAGAAGCTGGAAGAATTTTGAATAACAATTAAATATTACTTAGAATTGTGTACTTTTGCTACAAATCACATATCAATAAGTTTTTTGTCACAGATCAGTAATAATATTTAGTACTTGACTGAAAAGGTGGCATAAAATGTAACCCTTTTAAAAATGTAGAATAGTTACACTAAAAAAATGTGTACTAGCTGTTCATAAATTCTAAAATTATTTTGGAGATTTATTATGCACAATTTGTGTATGTTTGTTTACTATTTTTACCCAACCTGTAGGCCATTTTTTAGTTTGAGTAAAAAAAGTACTTAAATTGTGCATAATTTTATAAAATCCTAGTACTCATTTTGGTATGGTAACCATTTCAGATTTTTAATGCTTTGCTACTAATCGTAAGACAGTATTGCCAGAACAAAAAAAAAAGGGTTAAACAACTAAAAAAAAGGCAAATATACAAACAAGTAAACCTGAAAAAAAATTATAGATTATCGGTTTTATTGAAAAATATAAAGTCCCCCAAACTATTGGATATTAAGAAAGAGCAAGTTAAAAAGGGTGGAAATTTCTTCCCCAAAAAAAATGGTACAAAAGCTGTAAAGGTTTATGTAGTTGTAGCAACGCAATTATAAGCAGCGAGCGTAATAATTTAATAGAAATAAGTTGAGCCAGAACATATTTTTATTTTTTAATTTTTAATACGCTAAGAATGTATCGAATCTCGCTAGTATAATTATCAACCCAGCCAAGATTTATTTTTCCTACACCCTTAAAGGAAAATGGGAAAATATTCGCCCATGCCGGAAAAATGGCTTTTTTACGATAATTTTCATTTTTAAACCTCTGGAGGAAAATTCTGCTTGTGGTATTAGAATTTAGCGTTTTAAATCGTTTTAAAAGAATTTTCGGACGAAGGTTGAACAAAAACCAACGTTTTTTTAAGGAGTCAGAGGAGGAAAAATGCTTTTTTTAGGAAAAATTTTTCCTCGGTAAAAAGTTGCAATAAAAAAAAATGAACATATTGTTATGTTGGAACATCATATTGCATTTACACCCAACTCTGTTTTTTTAAGTTTAGAAAAAGTGAATTTACCCACTCACTTTTCTCTGGGAAAAGTTCCCCTTAGTTCTAAAAAAGGCGAAAATTTTCACACTCGTTGGGTTTTTTTACTTTTTTCCCCACCTTGTTTTTTTTTTTGGGAATATACTATTAATACACGCACCTAAATGTCATCTTTATGCTAAAATGTTATTTCCATCCTCGAACATTCCAATACTGTAAATCAAACAAAAGCATAATCACAGTAGAATAAAGTTTAATCCTCCCCGTGAAACTTCTGAACATACAACTTCGTGGTTTATACTTTCCAGCGAGAAAGCACTAATAAAAGCCGTGCGTTGTGCATAAATCAAGCTTTAACATTTTTGTTCACCGTCAGAAATTCATTTATATAATAAATTACACTTTTGTATTCGTGCATCTCTATTTACATTTGGACAGTCAAAGTATTGTGTTTGAAATAAAAACACTGACCCCATAGGGATATTTGGTTTAAAAACGTGTCCTAAAAGTGCCTACTACTGTGCATTTTACTACTTTCTATGTCCATATTTAAGTTTGTTACAAATATTTATTCAAGCATGGGTCACTAAAATAAACTTGTTTTATGTACCTCTGAAAATAACTACAAGAATATTTTGAAATCTACACCATTTTCAGTTGTAAGACAGAAAGCATAATTTAATAAGTATCAACTAAAAATCAGATTTTTTTAAATGTAAGTAAGATATGTATATATAGTTAATTTATTTCAAATTTGTCAATTAAATTTCAGAAAATTTCAAAAATAAGAAAATACAGAAACAAAAGTTTGTACATTTTTTTTTAAAAAGAAGAGAATTTGTGAACGAAAAAATTGACACATTAAAATACAAAATTATTTTTAGCTTTTTCTCTTAAGAAATAGTTCAGAATGTCTCTAAATGATACGCTTAAGTAAACATAACAATAAGGAATACGTCTCAGTCACTCTATGAAGTGGTAGTCGTCTTAACGGTTTTTAGTAGAAGACATTTTTTCATATTTCCCTGTTTTCAAGATAAAATTTATCTAAGAAAAATAAACTGGCCATATATTAAAAATTACAATTGTTTTCATTTTGATATAAGAATTTTGGAACTTCTGAGAGTTTTTAATCAGAATTTATGCTGTTATGTCATAAATGCGTATTGATGTGTACATGTATTATCCCAAAAATAAAAGGAGTGGTGAAAAAATTCATTTTAAGTTTTCCTAAAATTACTTTTTCTAATAATGGTTTTTGTTTTAAATATGGTACAAATGTTAAATTTTTTACATATTCATTGAATTTTATTTAATTCATGGGTCTGGTAAAAATTATTTTGTTAAGTTGTATTGTAATTTTGTCTTAAATTTGATTGTTTAAATGTGAGAAAGCGATTATTTTTAGAATCAAGAGGTTAGTTATTTCAAATTATATATATATATATATATATATATATATATATATATATATATATATATATATATATATATATATATATATATATATATATATATATATATATATATATATATATATATATATATAACAAAGGAATAAATTTTGTATCGGTCCAGAAAGGGCTAATTAAAGTGAAACATTTTAGTTTAAAGTTTTAAAATATTTATTTTCTTCTTTAGGTCTAAATATGGAAAAAATTACAATAAAAAATCAAATCTTTCTCAATTTTAGGTATACTTACAACTAAATGCATTATTTAACCTAAAACAAAAGACAAACAATGATTCCAATAGTTCTTTTTCATCAAGCTAAAACATTTAAACAATAACTGTTAACATAATTAATTTTTTAATACTTTTGATTTTTTTTTTTATTCTGTATATTTTTTGTTTTATTATCTTGCTTTCTCTTCTTTATAACCTAACATTCCTTTTGTAAGTAACCACTCTTTATGTTCAGTTGAACCTCACTTAAAAATATAGGCTGGTCCTTCCCCCTTTTTTTTTATGTTTTTTTCTCTATTGTTAACACTTTTATGTTACACTGGACCTAAATATAACTCTAGGATAGTGTATGGTAATGCTATGGGCGAAGGGCTGTAAGCAAATATTAAAACATAAAATCTGGAATAGACAAAACATCATCATAAATGTATAATTTGTGTTTTCTCGGTCACGTACGTGCACACACACAAGACACATTCACAATACAAACGCTAACCCTTAGGTGACAGATAAGGGGTGCACATACACTAACATATACACCCATACACACACACTAACCCTTAGGTGACAGATAATGGTTTACGCACATACCTATACACATGCACACACACACAAACACTACCCTTAGGTGACAGATAAGGGTACACCCACACTCCAGACATGACGAATACACAATGCTCATGTGGAGATAAGAGCTAATTAAGACACTACATATTTACTGTTTTAAAAATTTTTTTTACCATTACTAATTTTTCAACTTTTCATATTACATACAATTCAGTCATAAGAAAATCTATCTTCCAGTTAAGTTAACAATATCTTAACTTTAACCTAGGATATGCCCGGCCTTAACTCGCATTCCAGAGAATAAAAACTTAAAAAAATACATGTTAAACTAAAAAAACCCTGAAACGAATAAGTGGTATAGAAATTCATCCTATCCTGTACTAGTCTTACATTTAATAACAATTATAATATTTTAAAATGTATCAGCTTAAATACTAACAAACATTAATATGAATTTTTCAAAACATAATAATATCCTGTTACCATACTTTGAAAATTCAGTTGTTGTTGATGTTACCAACTTCTAAATAATGCATTTAGTTGTAAGTATACCTAAAATTGAGAAAGATTTGCTTTTTTATTGTAAATTTTTTTATCCACAACTAACTAACCATACAGTTTATTACAGGAATATAACATAAAAAAATAACAATATATAACTTTAACAAGAACTCATTAATAGAACAGTCAAATTAATTTTAAATATTTTTATATGTATTTTAAACAGTGATAATTTATTTATTTTTTTAATTCCTATTGGTATATGATTCTACATTTTTATTTCGCTATGGAAGTATTACTCTGATTCCAAAATTACTTTCAATTTGAATTGTTTCTAATAAATCTTTTGTCTAGTATTTATTTATTTATTTAATATTTTTAATATGATATTTGATTTTCTTCTTTAAATTTTGGGAATAAATGAATATACATGTTTTTTTTAATATATATATATATATATATATATATATATATATATATATATATATATATATATATATATATATATATATATAAATAATTATTTGGTTTGTACAAATTAATTGTTGGTTCAAGATATGGTAATTTGTGAATACATTTAATAATTTTATTATAAAGTATTTTTAAAGGTGTTAATATTTTTGAGTTTGCTAAACCCCATACTGAAATTAAATATTGTAATTTTGAGTGTACTAAATTATAATATATACCCTTAAGGGTATATAATTCCGAATCTTAAACAAAATTCCTTTTAAAGGTGATAGATAATTTCGAAGATGGTCTATATGTTTTCTGTAATTAATTAATTAAATTAATTTAAAAACTATTTTATTTTTCATTAATTTTTTATGGATTAATTTTATTTTAAAAACGTAGTGGACTTGCTACCGAAACGTGGATAAGTGTTTTATTTTTTGGGGTATTCCTTTGTTTTGTTTCAGGCCTTCTGCGAATTCATTGTGGTTAAAAGGGCTAAGCACACTCAATTTCTATACCCCAGGACCAGACCGTGTAAAAATTAAAAAGATAAAATTTTTGGCGAGTACCCAACTAAGACTATTTAATAAACATATCTATGACATTTATGAATGATCGCTAAGTTTCGTTAAGCTTGGAAAACTCGTTTTATTATACTTTTCATGGTTTAATCATTAATTACCTATAATCAATAATAAATAGCTAACATAGCTATGCGGCTCTAAACAGGAACCGTTTTAATTCAAAATTATTGTTTTTTTACACTAAATATATTTTAATACTCTTAAATATTTTAAAGAGTGTATTATAAAAATTATTATAAATTCCAATATCTATCTAATCGCTAATTATGCTTCAGCCATAGTCCTATTTGAGTAAAAATCCTAAAAAATAAAAGCCCTAGATAGTGCGAAACCATTTCTCTTATTCAATGTCCGTTTTTGTTTCTATTTTTTGCCGGATTTGGCCGAGTTATCGAACCAAACAGCTTAACGAACCTCTTCGCACAAAAACCCGGCTATATGTTAGACCAATCGTTATTTTTAAAAAGATAGAGAAGCAATTTTCGATTAATTGTAAAGCTTTTTTATTTATTTTTTGAATTAAAGTGCACTAAATGCTGTACTCTACTTATTATATTAATTATATTCTTATAAAAGACTGTTACAATTAATATAAAACATTTAAAAACTTTTTCTTTGCCGTGGAACAGTCCACGAAGGCTTAAAACCTAAAAGTATTAACGTCCCCTAAAGATCTTAATTGAAATAAAATTCATTTAAAATTAAACACAGAATTTGGAAGTTTGCAAAGGAACAAAAACCTTCACAGACAATAGATTTTATAGTCTAGACAGGACTGCCATCACCTAAATGGCCGCCGGACAAAAACTTTAAGAACCCCTGCATTTGGGAAATGTTTTTTTTGTCGGGACACCCCCGGAAAAATTATTTTCACAAAAAAAAAAACATATTTTTTATTTTTTTTAAACAGCTAGTATAAGATTTATTTGAAAATATTTGACAAATTTTTACAAAAAACTACAGTTTCTGTTTGCCCTCCGACCAGTGAAGTCACGATTGCGGGAGCCGTATGAACTGAGCCTTAGGGATCAAGGTATGACTTGTAGTGATGAGCAAAGCAAGACCAAGACCAAGACCGGGCTAGTCTTGTTCTTGGTCTTGGTCTTGCACCACCCAGTTTTGGTCTTGGTCTTGGTCTTGCTGGTCTTGCTTTTTTTTTGGTAGTAATAATTTAAAGTAAGTTATTTTAAATAAAATATATTTTTTTAATACTTAAAAATAAATAAAGATGGCCACTATATTTTTTGAATTAACATTTTAAAATATACCTATTTTAAGCTTACACGTACATTTTAATTATTTGATTAAGAAGCATATTTTAAATGTGGGGGTTTATTTATTTACAGCGCTTCATTTTTAGTTGAATTGTGGCACATAGAAACATTTTAGTCATAAAATTATTTAAATTTTCTTTAAAGAAGCATATAAAATTAAAACAAATCTGTGTACTGTGTGACCAGAAAAAAAAACATTTAATTTCAACCAGATGTGAAATTTCCTTGAAAATGATTATAATATGTATACATTGATTTCTGATTTAAAAAAAAGTCATTCAGGAATCTTTTTAGTTCATATAAACTTTTTATCTTTAAATTAGTCAAAAATTTGCCGTACAAAGTTGGCACAAATACTTTATAAACATTCTGCATATACAAGGTGGCTTAATAGTGTGACAAAGCTCGATATCTTCGAAACCGTTTATGATGGTGAAAAACTGCGTAAAATGTGAAACCATTTTCTATTTCAAAATTTTTCGAAAAATCCACTACCCCTTAAGAAAACTTCTATACTTTTAGCTTTTAACCTAAAAATATATATTTATATGGCGAAAAATCCATTTAAAAAATTACCACTCTGTATATTATGCTGAAAATTGTTTAACTGTCATATAGGAACAATATCAACGTAGATGGTTTTGAAATATCATTTTTCGTTTAAACCGGAAGTGATATTTAAAATTCATTTATATAAAAAGTATGACATGAAAATAATATTTTTTATCAATCCTTCTCTTTCACATTAATATCTTAGTTTTAAGAAGCAATCCAGCCACTTCTTACAGTGTGGAACAAAAATAATGTTTTTTTGTATTGCGGAAATTTTTGATCCACCCTGTAAGTGGCATCACTAGATAGCTAATTAAAAAAAAACATTAGGAATATAAAAGTCATTTTCAGCTTCTATAACTTTTGTTTTCCTACTTTTTCTCTGTCCTAAACGGTTTCGGAGATATCGAGCTTTGAGTCACAATCTTATTATTTTTGAAACATGTTATTGAATTTACTTGTTATCGTTGTTAGAAAACTGTATAAAAGAACAAAGTGATTAATTTAAATATTATTTAATTAAAGAAACCTGTTACCTAATAAATAATCGCCTTTTTTGGCAGTTCTTGACACATTTTTTGTCACGCCTGTATGAAATACCTCTGTGTATTGAATATAAAAATTAAATAATATAAAAATTAAAAAAAGTCGCAAAAGTGCAAGAGTCTTGTAGGTCGGTCTTGGTCTTGCACTCCTCGGTCTTGGTCTTGCATACCCCGGTCTTGGTCTTGGTCTTGCAAGCGAAAAGGTGGTCTTGGTCTTGGTCTCGGTCTTGGTGCAAGACCAAGACCAAGACCGCAAGATCAAGACCGGTCTCGCTCATCACTAATGACTTGCGCAAATTGATGGGGTCCTTCTTCTGAAGTAAAGTGCTGTAAACGGTTGAGGTCTAGATTCCAAGTTTTGTGTCGTGCATGAGGTTGTTCTTTTTATGGCGGAGGATAGATTGCGCGCGCAGCGTGGGCCGTCACACTGACAGCAAGTTGGTTGTACGCAACACTAGGGGCAGTCCTTGTTTTGATAATATAAAAAAATTAAAAAGTTTTGGTTAGTTCCGGTTGGTTAGAGTTTCTGTGGGCTTCGAGCCCGACATCCAGATTTTCCACCGAAAAAGCGCTTGAAAGCTCTGACCGGAAGAGGGAGAGTTGGTAAATTGACTTAGGAATAAAGTCAATACGGGGGTTGTTTAACCTACAAAACAAAATAGAAATAGAGCCCTAAACTATTTTTAATAGTTATGAATGATATATAAGTAGATAAAGTTGTAATTTTAACGAGATCAAGTCCTTTTTAATAACACTAAAATCTTGGATTTCCATTATCTTTATTTGTTAATTAAGACACAACGTTTTCGGTTAGTGATGTATCGCCAACCGTTTTCAAGTGATAACTAAAACTATTCTTAAAAGCTACGACCTTATATACTATCCGTTGTTCATCGAAGCTTGACCGACTTGTCACGGTTCAGCAACGGTAGTCAGATATTCGGAATTTCTACACTAGGTTTGCTAAATACATGTTGGTTGTTTGCAATTATTACAGCTTCTTTAAATTTTCTTGTCTTCCAGTGGCTTTCTTTATGAATAATTTTTGCTTCCGACCATTGTGTACGGTGTTGTTTTGACCACGCGTGTTCGGCAATCACTGATTTCGACGTTTCACCTCGTTCCGTATGTTTTTTGTGTTCTTTAACTCTAAATTTCTAGTGGTCTTTTTGTTTCTCTGATGTATACTTCACCACATTCACAAGGAATTTGGTAGATACAGTCATTTTTTGAAACATTGTTGTCCGGTCTCGTCTTAGTAAGAATACTTCTCAAAGTGGTTTGGGATGTAAGTGCTGTTTAAATATTATACCTATTTGCTATTCTGCTGAAGTTCCTTTAATATACGGAATAGTTATAAATATTTGGCCTTGGGAAGTCTTGTTCAAATTAGAGTTCTTTGTCTTATCTTGATATTTATCGATTGTTTCCTTAACCAATCACTCACTGTAGCCGTTTTGCTTAAGATCCCTAGTTATATTACTTATTTCGGCTTGCAGAGATTTCTTACTGTTACATAAGTTCACTGCGCGGTTATATAGAGTACGTATGACTCCTTGCTTTGTTTCGTTAGAGTGATTGGAATTTTGGTGTAAATATTGTTCAGGTTTTCTGTATACCGAGGTTTGTATATGTCCATTATTTCGTTTAACTAAAACGTCGAAAAAAGGTAGAGCCGAATTTTGTTCCTTCTCCATTAAAACGTACGGAACGAGGTGAAACGTCGAAATCAGGGACTGCCGAACACGCATGGTCAAAACAACACCGTATACAATGGTCGGAAGCAAAAATTATTCATAAAGAAACCCACTGGAAAAAATAAAATTAAAAGAAGCTGTAATAATTGCAAACAACCAAAATATATTTAGCAAACCTAGTGTAGACATTCCGAATATCTGGCTGCTGTTGCTGAACTGTGACAATTCAGTCAAGCTTCGGTGAACAACGGATAGTATATAAGGTGGTAGCTGTTAAGAATAGTTTTAGTTATCATTTGAAAACGGTTGGAGATAAATCACTAACCGAAACGTTGTGTATCAGTTAACAAATAAAGACAATGGAAGTCCAAGATTTTAGTGTTATTGAAACCATAACATTGTCTAACACTTTTAAAGAAAAGTCCTTTTTACTTATTTTGGTAATTTTGATTCCCAATTTTTGCTAAAATGTCTTTTATTGACGGCGAAAACCCAGACATAAAAAGTGTCTGGGTTTCGCCTTGACCTTTTTTGAAAACTCTTTCCAGGCGGCCCCCAAACGCCCTCCCAACTAGGACAGATTCGAAAAATTCTGGACGAATGGCAGCCCTAGTCTAGACACTCTTTGAATAAATAAGCAAACAAAGTGGTAAATGCGAGGGCTCTCCAGATAAAGCGTATAGAACTGTATGTGGATACCAACCCGTGGTGTTCCATTAGGGCCTGATTAAGAAGAAATTTATTGGCGAATTCTTCGAAGAAAAAGAACTGTGCTTAATCTCTCAAAATGTAGATTGATTACAATAACAAAATACTGCCCATAAAATAGTGTCACAAATTGTGCACAGTAAATCTCCATAATGATTTAATAATTTTATAGAATTTGGTACACATTTTATTACTGTAACTATTTTACATTTCTAAGAGTATATAAAACAGGCTAAATCTTGTCAGTGGACAAGAGGAGAAAGAATTCTTGTAGGAGTGTGCGGTCATTAATAAGGCAACCAATCCTTCTTGAATAGAACTAAGAATCTTAACATTCCAACCTAGGTTTAATTTGAGATACAGACTAGAAAAGAAGAAATACTTTCTTACTTGAAGGAGAAACCACGTATTTTTAATACTGCTGTTGCTATGGATGTGATATATTTCTGTCAATTAGAATCATTCTCGATAATAACGCCCATAAGGTAAAATTTGCCCGTTCGTAAAAAAGAATAGGCACTTAAAGCAATCACAAAATTACGAAACTCATTATCTACATCAATCTTATCTTTTTTCATATCATTTTTTACCACCATAAGTTAACATAACTGATGCACTGCCTTTTTTTTCTCTTAAAACGCGACAATAAAAATATATTTTCCTGGCATTTTACAAAAATTTTTACGATATCGAGTTCAGAATATACTTTACAAAAAATTTAGTAGAAAAACTGTCCCATTCTCGTTGTGTCGTTTTGATAGGAATTTCCCTCTCGCTGCTCAGTTCAAGTTATTGAGCTCCCTACATAATTCTTTGTTCCGTCGACAGAAAGCGAAAAGCTACAGGACAATATAATGTCTGTCCGGGAAGAGAAACAACCCATAAAGCAGAAAGAAGGCGAGAACAAGTGCTCGGGGTCCGATATTATATCGACTTTACCCCGTCGATCTGGGAAGTTTTTTCTTTAGTTTATATTCGTTGAGACAATGCACAGCTTTCAGAAAATCGAGGGCAGGGCACTTTGTTAAAAAGTCAACTTAAGACTAAAGAAAGATTAGGGTAATAGTGTATATAAATCTAAAAATAGTCACCCTTAAAAATATAAGGGGCAAGAACGAACAATATTATACAGTCAGGGTGATTATATTTACGTGGCTTCTGAGGCCTTTATTTTTCAATACAGAAAAAAAAGTTTTATATAAAAATTGTAGGATTTTTTCCATATTATCTTTTGAAATTATCAGTAAAAAAATATCGCAATAAAAAATTGAAAAATATAGGCAACTTCAACTTTTTTAAATGAAACACCCTGTATATTATGCGCTACAACGAAAAATCTTTTTTCTGATTTTAAATATATATATACATTAATAATATTTGGATAAACCATTTTGAGATATTTTAGGTTAAATTATTAATAAATTACAAAAATAGTTTCATATTAGTATCAAGAAAGCCATGGAAACAATAAAATTGTTATGTTGCTGAATTTGGCGAGGGTTTTCTCTGAAATAATATTGTTTATTCTTGTGATTAAACATTCCTGCTAAAGTGAGGGAAGACTTGTTGATAAATAGAATTTTATTAAAAAATTTTAGATTCTGCTGCATAAACCTAGCTATTTCCAATGCATACTTAGGTCGGTCCTGCATGTTCAGGAAGATACTGAACGCACATAAATTTATAAGGATAAAATTTGTAAAATTTTAAGGTTAAATAAATTTTATAATCTGCTTTATTAAGTTCAGATGCAGCATCCGAGATTGATATTTCAGGATTGTCTAAAATTATTAAAAGTAGTTAGTGCTAGTCCAATAGAAAAAGTATAATAATTAAAAAATTTAATAATAAAAAACGAGGATATCCAAAACTTTGTTTTTATTTCGTGCTGCAGTCCTTTTCTTTATTTTATAGCTTTTTCATTCAATAAACTTTTACTATGTATTATTAATCCTAGAGTCGTGTTAAAAATGTCATTTTTATTGTTACCATAAAAAACACCCATAATAGGGATTTTTGTTCTTCTGAATAGCCCATCGACAAAAAAACAATACAAACTACTTTTAATAGTTAAAATGATAAATTTCAAGTTTTTACAATACCAATACGTCAAATTTATTAAAACAATTTTATTGTTTTCATAGCTTTCTTGATACTAATTTGATTTTTTTTCAATTTATTTATATTTTAAGCTTAAATATCTCAAAAATGGTTCATCCAAATATCATCAATGTATATATATTTGAAATCAGAAAAAAAAGATCTTTCATTGTAGCGCATAATATACAGGGTATTCTATTTAAAAAAGTTGAAGTTGCCTATATTTTTCCATTTTTTTATTGGGTTATTTTGTTACTGATAATTTCAAAAGATAATATGGAAAAAAACCTACAATTTTTAACTAAAACATTTTTTTCTGTCTTTAAAAATAAAGGCTCCAGAAGCCACGTAAATATAATTAAAGACCCTGTACAATTAGGTTTATTAATGTATTAAATAACCTGACTAGACCAAGGGCCTTAGTAGGCATACGGCGAGTGACCAACTTGTTGTTAATAATGAACTTAACAAGGAACTAAATTAATAAAGAGTGAAAAATGAAAAATGTTGGTAACGTAACACATTTTTAAATATTTAATGCCAACTGGTTGTCAGTAAAAATTTTGGTTCGAGATTTGGCGTTTAAAATCGATTAAACACAGAATATGAAAAAAATACCTTTGGCACTATAACAAAGTAATTTTATTTATTTTTTCCAAAAAAGCAGATTGATAGCTCACCACCATACTGCAAAACTTTTTAAATTAGAGTTTTTAACATGTTTTATAATATAATTCATGCCTATTACATTTTATTAATAAATTCATGTAGTATTACATCTAGAGTAGACAACATATTTGGTCCCTTTAGCTAGGAAAATGCTGTTTCCGTTTAATAAATACTGGTAAAACTATTTATTTGTAACATTTTATTACTTACTGCTTCATAAGTTCATCCATTCTTTTTGAAAACAAAAGATTTAAATTAATTTTATGTATATTTGTATGTATGGAAATGTTTTTACCCCATAAGTTAACCTTCTTTCTTAAGTTAAATACGCGTACAAAGCTATAACATGTGGTATAGTATTTTTTAAGATATAAGAAATTGACTAAGAGCCTCGACTGCTTCTGAATGCAGTAAAAACCCTCGAAATTAGCATTTATGGTACGATTAGGGTAGGTTGATCTAATTATCGCAATCGTCCATACAGGGTGGTATTTCTACCTGACCGAAATAATATATAAGTATAGTAAGTATGATGTCCTAATTGCGGATATCTTATTGCGGACCTGAACTATTCTCACGCCTGTTCTGCCGTCATATCGAAAAACGCAGTAAAGTCGATTTTTGACGATTTTGAGAATTATGTTGAATCAGATTCTTTCGGTAACTTTTTATATTTCCAGTATTCTATATATCGAAAAAAAAGTTTTTTTTTTCCAAAAATAGATAAAAAAATGTAGTATCTCAATGAGGCAATAAAGCGTCATTAAATTCTTTAAAAATGCAGTAACTAATAAATCATAATTAAAAATGATGTATCTCTGTGTTAACTGCAAAAACGATTAGTGTGCTTCTCACAAAACGTTATTGATTACTAATTTAAAACGCAGTATCCCCGTGTTTATAACAAAAATGCAGTAAAATGTTAGTAATTCGCATATTACTCCATATATTTTAATCTTACGTAAGATTACGTCATGCTTTGCTAACCGAAAACGCAGTGGGTAGATTCGTGCCAATTTACAGTTTCCATCACCAGGTGGAACTTTTTATGAAACACAAAGGTAGTATATGTGATTTCAGAGATTTTAAAGATGCTGTGTAGGCAGCAAACTCTGAAAAAGTTATAACTCTTGAAATGAATCCAAATAATTTCTACGATTGGATAGACAACACGTCACAAGTAAAAATAAAGAAAACCGAACACGTCCCTATGTTTCTGAAATGACATCAGTTGTTGTAAAACGTGGAAAAAACTTTTTAACTTACTCTAAAAACTACGATATACATTTTTTAAAAGTTAAAACTGAAACAGAAGGAATCCTTCTACCGCTACCTATAAATCAAGCTAGGGGCAAATCCAAAACATAAGCCATAATTAAGAAACTTTTTTCTTTGATAAGAGAAGAAACCAAACCATTTTGCGGATTTCGTTAGAAGGAAAATTCTCAATCCAATGATCTCAATGAGTCCTTTCAATAAACTTAATTTTTGTGTATTATTATTATTATTTTTAATATTTTATATCAATATATTGTTCAGATAAATACTTTCGTTTTGTTCAGATCTCATAAGTTTTGTCCTTAAGTTATTTCTTTACACATTTTTTATGCATAAACTTAAATAACACGCAATTATTCAAAATGACATAACTTTTTAAATATAAAAGATATTAGAAATTTCAGCAGTTTATTTGTTTGGTCAGAGTATCTATTTTAGCAATCTAATTCACAATGTATCTATAATCAGTCAGTATTTCCGGAAAAATTGAGGTAAAATCAGTCTTCCCTACAATTTAACTCAATGGCGGCACATCAATAGCCGCAAATGTTCAATTAAAAGTAATGAGATAATAAACAAAAACGCATTATCATCAATATTACTTTATCAAAATCAAAAGTTATCACTTAAACTTGTTTAATAACGTCATAAGAGACTATAATTAGCAATGGTATTAATATTGGTCAAAAAAATATTTTTGTCGCCACAAAATACGCTTAAAACTTTCAGGTCGTTTTTCTCGAAACTATAACCTCTCAAGTTACTGCGTTTTTCATTATGACGGTAGTGTTGGCATGGCCATAAAGGACCAATTTCGAGGATTTTTATTGCAGTCAGAGATAATCGATATGTCTAGTCATTTTCTTATATCTTGAAAAATACTATACTAAAAAACAATAGAGACCCAAAGTGGTATATGTTCGAGTCGCCCCAGTGCCTTGTTGGAAAGCCTCGTCAAATACACTCCAGGGTGTAAAACTTGATCTGAGAACTTTGCATAGCAATGAAAAGATGTTATTGGTTTTAGAAACAGTGCATATACATATAATCAGTCAAGCATTTATAGGGTTTTGGAGTAGCTCAAGAGCGTTTTGTGCGATTTTACAGTGTTCCCGTGATGAAAAGTGCCATGCATATTAATTACCATTTTTCATTGTTAAACTTTTCAGAGTTCTAGGGCGCGGACAAATTTTGGTCCTAGAAAGCTACTCAGATTATTCATCGCAACCTTCGAGCATATACTACTGGAGGCCCACTTATGTAAAAAAGGGGCTAAGTTTCTACCCAAAAATCTCGACTTCTTAAAGCACTGCGATCTAAAATTAAGCCAAATTCTTTTTTGACTTGGCAAGTTTTTACTAATCGTCTGAAATTACTAATTGTTCTTTTTTCATTAATTCAGATAGTTTTACTTATTAATACAGACAGATAAGTAAGAAAATTGCCAAACCAAAAATAACTAAAGGTTTTATTTTAGCTTTTAGCACTATAAGGAGACGAAATTTTTAGATAGGAACTTTTTCTTTACTTGTACTAGAACCTATTTGAATGCTAAATTTTAAGTTTCTACTTTTTCGGGAAGTGCTCCATAATTCTGAAGGGGTCAATGAATAGAGTGAGTAAGTCAGTCATTGGTAAAATAAGTGATTTTCAAAATCAAATATCTTAATATAACTTTCCCGTTTTTTTTCAGGTAATTAAAATACTTATATGAATTTAAAAGCCAAATCTTATACTTTTTGTTAAACGATAACGAAGTTATGATAGAGGAAGACATGCTAAAACCTTTTGTGTAATATAGACACTGCGTAAGTCAGGCTGGAACATGGCCTGGCGCAATACCGCCTAGAAATCGAAAAAAATTGCCATTGGCCAAATAGAAACACAAGTCTTGCACTTTAATTTACTGTTGGCCTGTTAGGTTAAAGATCCAAAATAGCTAGCAAATAAAGTTAAAGCCGACAAATAAAAATTTACAGCTTATGTTATCGTTTTGACTAAACTTATTTCTTGCCAAGAAATATATGAATGCATTAAACAGCAATCTTTTCCTAAAAGAATATCAAAGTCTGTCTTCGTAGCAAAACAAAATTCAATAACATCATTTCAAAACAAATTTAAATTCTCTAGCTAAATTTTCTATTTTATTATTCATACCATGTCAGTTTTCTTTCCACCACCATTTATTTCAGAGGCAGCGTAAGACATAAAAATTGTGTATGCCGAAGAAATATTAGAATTATAATATACAAAGCTATAAAATGGTTGAATCAAAATTTTATGAAAGATATGTTTTAAGAAAAGAAAACTTTTACTTAGCTTTTATTTAATTCCAAAGAAATATATTTTTTAATAGTAGGAATATTCTAAAGATCGCTAAGTATTTACTGCCACTCTTATTAATGTGTTTTCTTTGCATCTCAATTGTATAGTTAAACCAATATTAAATAAATCGGTAAAAGATAAAAAAGAAAACATAAAAGAAATTTTGGAAAAAGCATGCTTAAATAGTAATCTTCAACTCGTTTTTTTGGAAAATTTTAGTAAAAAGAGTCTATGCTAAAGTAAACACCTTTTTAAATATTTCATTTCTGCCTCGATTTCTGCTGTACAGGGTGTATTATATTTACGTGGCATCTGGAGCCTTTATTTTTGAAGATAGAAAAAAATATTTTATATAAAAATTGTAGTTTGTTTTGTTTTTTTTTAATTATCAGTAAAAAATTATCGCAAGACAACTTCAACTACTTTTTTAAATGGAACACCCTGTATATTATGCACTACAACGAAAGATTTTTTTTTAATTATATATATATATATATATTTATATATATATATATATATATATATAATATATATATATATATATATATATATATATATATATATATATATATATATATATATATATATATATATATATATATATATATATATATATTATATATATATATATAAACCATGGAAACAATACAATTGTTATGTTGGTGAATTTGGTGAGGGTTTTCTCTGAACCAATATTGTTTATTTTGGGATTAAACATGCCTGTTATAGTAAAGCAAGGTCGTCAGTAAATAAATTTTATTTAAAAACTCTGGATCCTGCAGCATAAAGCAATCTATTTCCAATATATTATTATACCTATGTTTTGTTCAGAAGATTCTGAACGGACATGAATTTATAAGGATAAAAAAAAAAAAAAAAAAAAAAAAAAAAAAAAAAAAAAAAAAAAAAAAAAAAAAAAAAAAAAAAAAAAAAAAAAAAAAAAAAAAAAAAAAAAAAAAAAAAAAAAAAAAAAAAAAAAAAAAAAAAAAAAAAAAAAAAAAAAAAAAAAAAAAAAAAAAAAAAAAAAAAAAAAAAAAAAAAAAAAAAAAAAAAAAAAAAAAAAAAAAAAAAAAAAGCCATGGAAACAATACAATTGTTATGTTGGTGAATTTGGTGAGGGTTTTCTCTGAACCAATAATGTTTATTTTTGGGATTAAACATGCCTGCTATAGTAAAGCAAGGCTCGTCAGTAAATAGAATTTTATTTAAAAACTCTGGATCCTGCAGCATAAAGCAATCTATTTCCAATGCATATTATTTAGGTCGATCCTGCATGTTTTGTTCAGGAAGATTCTGAACGGACATGAATTTATAAGGATGAAATTTGTAAAATTTTAAGGTTGAATAAATTTTATAATCTGTTTTATTAAGTTAAGATGCAGCATCCGAGATTAATATTTCAGGTATTTCTAAAATTATTAAAAGTAGTTAGTGGTAGTCCAAAAGAAAAAGTATAATAATTATTCTGGAAAAAACGAGGATATCCAAATCTCCGTTTTTATTTCGTGCTTCAGATTTTTCTTTATTTTAAAATTTTTTCGTTCACTAAACTTTCTTACTATGTATTTAATAGTGTCTATAGATGATACTCGTTGTAAAAGATATAATAAGTGATATTCCCTTTGCACTGCTGTTATATTATTATTGTTGCCATAAAAAAGACACACAGTAGCGATTATTTGTTTTTCTGAATCGCCCATCGACAAGAAAGCATTATAAATTATTCCTAACAGTTAAAATGATAAACTTTAACTTTTTGCAAGACGTTAAATTTATTATAAAAATTTTATTGTTTCCAAGGTTTTCTTGATACTAATATAAAACTTTTTTGCAATGTGTTTATAATTTAAGCTAAAATATTTCAAAAATAAATGGTTTACCCAAATATCATCAATATATATATTAAAAAATCAGAAAAACAGATAGATAGATCTTTCGTTGTAGCGCATAATATACAGGGTGTTTCATTTAAAAAAGTTGAAGTTCCCTATATTTTTCCATTTTTTTACTGCGATATGTTTTTACTGGTAATTTAAAAATATAATATAAAAAACTACAATTTTTATAGAAAACATTTTTTTCTATTTCCAAAAATAAAGGCTTCAGATATAATAGGTATATATAATCAAAGACCCTGTATGTCTTTATTTAAATGCGTTTCTTACGTATTTAAAAAAAAAATAAGATGCTCATTTTAATACTATCGTCCTAATAATCCCTTTTAAAATTGTGTTTATGGCTTGTTTTAAAAAATAAATGCCCAAACTCAACATTCTTTTCAAAATTAATTATTTATTTATTTACAGAATATTTTACAAATTTATTAACAAATTAACTAATATAAATACTCAAGGAAATCTTAATAAATTAAACCTAATTTATTACAATCACAAAAATATCACAAAATGTTGGCCATAACATTCTTCTTGCTCCAAGCAGTCCTAGTCCCAAAAAGAATGCTCCACACGTTCTGGCCAGACGACAGTACTTTTAGTTTGTATGGTGCTGCAACAAGACAAAAATCCGATTATTGTGTGTTTTGTAAATACTTTTTAACTCTTTACAGAAGTAAAGATAAGCAAAAAACAATTTAAAATGCCAAATAAAGAAATAAACGCGGTAAAAAAAATCTAATATGTAAGTACATAGAATTATAGTATCATTAGCTACCTGAACTAGAAGCTAGAATTGAAAATCTTCTTTAGGTACTCTAAATGATCTGAATATAGCAGCGGTACCAAACAACCGGAGCATACCCGAGATCGAAGCGCACCTTCTTTGCACAGCTCAAGATATAAAACATTTAGAAATAATATAACGTCAAATACCAATTTAAATTTAACGGCCCATATCTGATCTATTATTTGTTTATTATACATGTAGTCTACTAAATAAAAATAATACCCATTATTCTTTAGTAAATTATTATTTAATTTTTTACTGGTTTTACTAATTTTTTAATTAAACAAAAAAAATTAAACACCTCCGACTTGTACTACCATTTATTACGTATTGGATAAAAACACAACGCTGTCTCGATAAATTTTAATTTTAAACGACAAAAAATTGTTTGACCTATACAGGGTGTAAAAAGTATGATGTTCACAATTTTCATAAGCGATAGTGGAGCTCAAAACAAGTCGAAAAGTTTATATAACATATCTGTCAAAACTTGACAGATTTTCGTCTAAACGATGTCAAAGTTACGAACTGTGAAAGCAGTTATTTCTGAAAACTTTAACAACTGAAAACTTTTGTCTTAATCGCTTATCAGTAGATTGATTTGCTGATAAAACAAACTAAGTTTTAAATGTTTTAGTCTGCAAATAAAAAAAATTAAAATAATTTTTCAATATTTTTTCTTTCAGTTAAACATTTAAAAAAGAATTGGCAACAGAGCTACCCAAAAGCCTTGTGCGTAAAGTAAAGTCAGTTGTACATTGTGCTCACCGGTCCGGCCGCGACATTTTTGTTTTTAAATCGGGAAAATATGCCGATATGTTTTAAATTTAATACAACCTTAGTGCGGGTATACCAAAGAGTTATAAAAACGGAATGTGTACAACTAAGCCTATTCTTGTGGTAAGTATAAATATTTTTGAATTACAAATAAAACTAAACAATAATTTGTTTTTTACTTAAATTTAATTCCAAATTAAATATTAAAGTAAAGTGCAAAAGGTTATTTTTGTTACTTGTATGTAAATGAACATCTCCTTCAAAAAAGTAATATGCAAAACTCGCAAAAACGTTTGACGTTGCTGCGATGAAACGGGCGTGGTGTTGCCAACTTTTTTAAACTTTGAAAGGCCATATTTGAAAAACAATAAACTTTTAAACCATATGTACTTGCTGCTTTTTTCGACTGGTTTTGTGCTCCACTATCGCCTAATAAAATCGTAAGCATTATACTTTTTACACCCTGTATATTACTAATTTAAAAATAAAGATGTATACCTATTTTAGCCCAAATTATTAATTTGATAGTTATGAATAAAGTTTAATTAAATTTTAACTCGTCTACCGGTCATTTAATAAACATTATCCGCATGAATACCAACCATCATTATATGCTTGTTAAAAATATAATTTTATTAAGTTATTTATGTACTCGTTTAATAAAGATTACTTTTTTTGAACTGACACCTAAATTTTTAATATTTTTCTCGGATTAAGTTTGTTAAATACATGGAATTATCCAAGCAGGTTTCAAACATTTTATGTTGCTTCTTTATGTTTCATTACAATAAATTTTTCTAAAATAGAAATCTAAGTTTAGAACACATTCAAAACTAATATACAGATGATTTTACGACACCTTAAAAACTTCTGCGTCGACCAACTCGGACCCTAAAAGGGATATATAAGTCAATACGATTTTAATGTCCTTTGAAAACTGCTAAATTCGGCCCGATGTGCAATAAAACCTTTATGGAATTAGAACTAGTTAGATTATGGGATTTGTGATTGAGCAAACTGTATTGTAGTTATTTTTTTTGCAAATCATAAGAAAATTTTGTTGATTTTGATATTCAACTGGTACATTAAATGTGACACAAAAATAAGCTACTTAGTTTGGCTGAATTAAGAGAAATTTATATTCAAAGGGTAAAATACTACTGGTATTAAATTATTTTAAATTTAAAGAGCACAATCAAAAATGTTTTTTCAGAAGGAACAAAGTAGAGTCGTAATGGTTACTTAAAAACTCTTGGAGATTCTTCAAATCAACAGAGTTCACACAATTCTAAGCCAGAACATGTCATGGTTATTTTTAATCGTTATTCTTAAGGTAGGTTTTCTTTGTTTGTCTTGTAGATAATATAGCATTAGATAACTTTCTTCAATCAACAGAACACGAATCTTGTCCTAAAATGTTCTAGTTAGTTTTATTCATCATTCTTACAAGAAGGTTTTGTTAGTTTAATTTCTTTTTTCTTGCAGATAAGGTAGCGTAAAATACCTTTAATAAAGGTGTAAATTAAAATTTACGTGCTTTGTAATTTCGCGTCAAAATTTATATACTCCGTCATAATATTATAAAATAGACGCGACTAGTATTCGTAAGATAAATAAATTAAATATATTGTTGGGCCGAAATAGGCGGTTTAAAAGCAAGTGTCAGATTTGGGTTCGGGTAAAGAAGACGAAAGGGCGCCATACCTGATCCCTTGGACCAAAATGGGCAACATCAAAATTTATTTCTTTAAAGTTTCCATTTATTAACTTTTATTAAGTTTTTTTAATATTAATCTTTCTTTAAACAAATAAAATTTAATACTTTAATGAATCTAAATTTCTAAAATAAAAGAATTGCCAAGTTTGGTTTATGTTGTACATAAAGAGGGCTTTAATCGCTGCTTTCGGCTCTATGCTCTATAAAATATTTATAAGCCTCACAGTTGTATGTCCGATAGTTTCATGAGTCGGATTAATATAGGCATGTTGTGTTGTGTTGATGGGATTATGCTGATGTTTGATTTATTATGATAAAATATTAGGGGGATAAAATTAAAGTTTGATTAAGAGAAATAATTTTTTAAAGTGGGCCTATTAATTGTCAATAATTATTAGAATAGCTGAGGTTTTTAAAGTGGAAAAAGTATAACGTTTTGAACAGGATTCAAACTTGCAGCCTTTGATTATCTAGACCAGCATGTTGTTTACTACGTTATAATTGTTATTTTTTTTAATCGACTTTTTTGATAGCCAAGCAAGGCTTGTATAGAGCCTAAGTACTACGTACATTGGTTGACGGTTTTTAAATGTGTAAATTATTTTAGCCCCCAGTTTCAATTGAACATGCATATATTGCATTTCACGGCAACTTTCTAGACAGTCTCTAGTCTAAAGTCACCACGGGCTACCACACCACCCCGTTAACGTCTGGAATATGTCACTCAGACAGTTTAACGATTTCAAACCACACCCAACGGCATACGGTGTTCACTGGCGGTCACCCATCTAGTTAATAACCCTGCCCGGCGGCGCTAACTTCGTTGATCTCACGGAAAGCGGTATTTCGACGCGACAAATGCCGTTGTTTGTAATGAAGTAGTTGAAAGTCCTGCCGATAATCCTTAATAAGATGAAACGTGTCTGCAAATATTTCGGCGAAAAAAGAAAGCATAATTTTTACTCTCCAGAAACCAACTTTTGGTAAATCTATTTTTTTAAATATAAGATTAAAATTAAGGTTTTGTATGAGGATGCTATATTCAATAAAATTTTATATATAATTAAACATGTGTTTACTATCTAAAAACAAGTATACTCATAAATACACGTTTTTAAGGTAACATTTATAAGTAAAACCGAATGGTTTTTCTTTAAGATAATAAAAAATAACATTTAATGTTACACTGACTTTGCCAGCAGGCGTGTTATATTTTGCTTCTCGAAAAAAATTTATACAGTTGTCTATTTATCAAGAAAAAAAATATTTTCCGGTTAAACCAATAGAGTTGGAAATTTCTCAGTGCTCTTTTTGAAAAAATCTCCTTTATCTATATATGTCAGTGTAACAATATTAATTGCATTTTAAATTTCCATTACAGGATACACAAGGAAAATACTCGCCTTAATTGATCCTTCCAACATATACCATAGCCCAAACCCAATCATGAATAATCTTAAATTAACAAAGCATCCGACCAATTCATACTCACTAATCAAAAACAAACACGTCCGCCATGCCTGATGTATTAATTAATTGTATAAATAAATAGAGCTGCGAGAAGTTTACAATAAAATCAGTTTTGACAATCCACTCTAACGAAGGGCTGCTACTGCTGCCTCGTGTGGTAACATTATGTTGGTGTAAACGAAAGACAAAAGCGAAATTAATGCGATATGCTCAGTATTTTCCATTACATTATCGTTACAGGGGCGTTGGTGTAGATTTATAATTTGACGTTGCCATTATTGCTCGCCATTTGTCGTGACGATTACTTTGATATGAGACATTTATAGTTTAAATAAATTTTAAAGTTTATAAAAATACTTTTAAACAATATTATTATAATTAAAATAATAATATTCGAAAATATTAACAAGAAAAATAAAAACTTAAATAGCAAATAAAAAGGATGGTTAAACCAAATAAATATTACAAACAGCTGTTATTCCACATGATAACATTCTTTGGCCAGGGGCCTTAAAAATTTGGAGGTCTGGAGGAAAAAAACTCGTCGGTGGGGAACTAGGAAGCTATTTAATGAAGGTTAAACAGAAAAGAGTAAAGTTGACCAACTCGAACATATCGTTATTGGAAATGGTAACAGGAAGTATAAACTAAGAGAGAATGCCGTTATTTAATCGGTAAACCACGCACGTCAAACGGCAAACAAAAACGGCAACGTCAAACTATAAATAAATAGCTAAAACATGAAGTTTGTTTAATACATTGACGTTGCCGTTCGTTGTTTAATTTTTGCAATTCACAGATACTACGACAGCCCTACATTGTATGTACTGGTTACAGTTTTCGTTTCCATTGCCACCTGTCATTCGAGTTGACCAAATTTTTTGCTGCTTTGTGTCGCTTGTGTTTAAGTTTTATTAATTTATTTTTTTATTTTTTTTTTATTTCTCTTACTGTAACGGCAACATCAGAAATGGTTGAATTATATAATGCTTCGCATTGATAATATTTTAAATCACAATATACAGGATGGTTCCTAGGTAATATAAATGATTTAAGAGGTTAATTTCCTTTTTTTATTAAAAAAGTTCATATTAAAAAATATCGAAAAATGGGTCTTCTTCAAATTTCGGGGTGTTTTGTTTTTAGGTTTGTTATTGTTTCGAAATGTTATTGTTTCCTAAAATTGTTTCCAGTGTTTATTACTTGTAACATGCTAATTATTATTGTTTATTAGGGTTATACTATTTTACTAATTATTCTCCAAACAAGTTATGTGTACATTCCAAAATAAATTAATTTTACACTTTTAAATAAATATATTTTTTTCTTCTAAATTAGGCTGCAACTAAAAAATGCTAAAAGACATCTTATGCCAGGTATTAAAGAGAGATTGCAAAAAAATTAAAAATTAAAAAATTATCAGAGGCGTGCTAATATTTTTTAAAATATTAGACTAAGTCTACACGCTCGCCCCGGGTGAAACGAACAACATCTTTATTTACACTTAGACATGCCCCTAATAAAAATTATAAATATTTAGAGTTTGAAAATAAAGAGACATTTAAAGTAGCTGACAATTATGAAAAACTAAAAAAATAACACCCTGTATTTAGGAAAAAAATATTCTTCGACAAATGTTAATATGAACTTTTTTTTATAAAAATACATTAAATTTTATATTACTTAGAAAACACCCTGTATAATGATAAAAATATAGACAGTAATTCCAAACCGATCTTCCAAGAATACAAACTCGGAAATTTGGAGATTCTCCACAAAAACTGTTAAAGAATGTTCTTTGGAGCAAAAATTAAATTTGCTAAATCACAGAAAAATTTGGATTAAATTAATTTAACCTCCACGATGAGCTACTAACCTATCGTAGATGTCTTAAGTGAGGTAAGAGTTAGTTTAATAACGCCGGACTTTAAGATTTGGAAGTCTAAACAGAAAAAGAAAACCTCTGCAGGCAGTAGGTTCCACAATATAGACTCCGAGTATAAAGGAACGAACAAAGTACCAAGTTCGGGACCTCTATAGATAAGCTGTAAAGAGTAACACTCCGTGCTGCTCTATTGGGCGCTGCTAGAGTAGGAGGAAATTAAGGCTATTCTCAAAATTAGCGCCGACCCGATTAAATGACTCTTTATTCTGCGAAATTGACCACTTATAAGTAAAGAATGTATAATGTATATGGACAGATTTCTTTCGGAATAGCGAATATAAATGTGGTTTTTTGGGCGTTAAACTGGAAATTTCTTTGCCCCTAATCCAATACTAATTTAAGGTTCTGTAAAAGGGATATCCGCATTACCCTGTGCTTAATTTTCGAAGCTGGCAATATTGACTAGCTTGAGAAACTAAATATTAGAGATAGGTAGATCGTTTGTCTGTATAAACCTCGGATATAAACTTTCGGTATATTTCACACATCCAAAATATTAACACTTACAAACTTAAATACAAAAGTAACGCCCCTGCATCCAAAAACGCCGACCCCGCATTTACTTCGTGCAAAGGGGCTGAAAATGAAAAGCGGGTTTTGTATACACTGTGTGTACTTTATACGTCAGCTGCCTAACTGCGATTTTAGAGGTGTTTGGCAACATGTTTTGTCTCGGCAATCGTTGTTTCATAAACGGATTATCATTCGTTTTTGTTCATTTGGACAATGATAGACGAGATAACAGAAGGGGTTGGACAGCTAAAGCCAATAAAAAGGCTGGCTGCAATGGCTTATTTACATTGACATACCGTAATACGTATGTCACTGTTTAAGAATAAAATTTGGTGATTAGTAATTCAACGAGATTTTATATAATACATAATCTTTTTCGATTGAGGGTAAACATTTTAATTTGCACTGATGTGATACTAAAAGTTACTAAATTTCTATCCATTATGTTTTTGTAGGAATTGAAAGACTGTCCTTACAGTATCTTTACTAAATTCCTAGTTTTCTCCTAAGTTATTACTTAAGTTATTTTTTTTTTAAATATATTGAATAATAACCGTTCAAAATTTTAAATGTTATAATTAGATCTCCTCTCAGACGATGTTGTTTGCTATTGTCGGCTTAAATATTTTTAATCTCTTCAAATATGTCAAATTTGGAATTCACTCAAAATTTTCGTAACTGATGGAAGTAATTTTTTTCAGTTTTTAGACCTTGTCCCGTTATTTTTTCCCTGTAGATTTTGGTAAAGACAATATGGCATGAAAAAGGAAGACTATTTTACGACCTTTAAAACGGTACCTGAGTAAAGTATGTATACCCTAAAATATTTTAAATTAAATAATATCTTCTACCCTTTACCACCCCTTAAACAGAAATAGAATTATGCTTTACTCTAAAAAATTAATTAATTATGGTATGGATATACTTTCTACTAAGTATTGGTATTTTAACAACTTTTTTGGATTGATGGTATACAAATTTCATACAAAAACACATATCCTGAAATACAAAGAGTCAATGCCTTCCTTTGAAACCAATAAATACTTTTATTTACAACCATGCATGTAATAATGACATTTCACCTATCTTTGAAAGGTGGAAAGTTGACGTTTTTTGACTTCTACTTTCCACCCGGGTGAAAGTGCTCACTTTCCACCCGGTTGAAAAGTTTTTTTTTGTAATTTCATTAAATATTGATATTTCAAAATGGTATATAGTGACACACGAACATACGCATTATAATAATAATAATAATATTCTCGGATTTCTGGTGGAGTAGCAGCAAACTTAAATTCCTCATCTGATAACATTTTTTTATTGGCGAAATTAAAACAAATTACTATTCAAATTTAAAGCTTCTATCTTACACTGTATGTATTGACACTTTGACAACTCGTTACCATGACAACGATACAAATTGCGAAGCACGGCCGCCTAATAAAATTATTACCGGTTTAATTTTCATAATTTCAATTTAAAAAAATAGGAAATTAATAAAGTGGTTGTATATAAAATAGTATACAAACCTCGGTGGAAAGTTTCATTTCTGTCTCGAGAAGTATACGCATCTCTCGACAGAAATGAAACACTTTCCACCTGGGTATGTAATATACTATAACCGACAGTAAGTTAATAGTATTTCAATATTTTTTACTTCCTTTTTTTCTGTTTTTTAAGGAAAAAATACATACAGATATTAAAATAATATAATTTTATTACTAAAAAATGGTTTGATACTTTTGCACAATCAGAGATAAAAATACTTAAAAAATGATATTTCCGAAAAATTTTATATTTGACTCTATCGTTAACTGAGGAAGGAAAGCAAAAAATAATTATGTACTTTGACAAACATATGACAAAGCTCTTATAAAACACCAGTAATAACTTTTTTTACTATTAGTACTAACAATAGAAACGACGACATTTTCAAAAATTTCCATTTTTTACCTTACCTTTAAGAGAGGTAAAGGGCAAAAGATATTAAAATATGTTTAAAGGCAAATAGTTAAGTTATTATTAAACAAAACTAACACATTGTTTTTATGTTAGAACTAAAAACAAAAAGGTGAATATTTTCGCTGCACCCTACAGTATAGGTTTTTTATTCGAACCTCCAAATGTTAAGTATAAAGTACCCCTTACTTAAACCCACGGTACGTTAATACTTAGGTTTAAGGCCTTCGTGGACTGTTTCACGATAAAAAAATAGTTTAAATTTACGATAAAATTATTAATACTTATCACTAGTAGTCCAAAACTAAGTTATTTTTAATCAGGTTTATTTCATTGTTTTACGTATATCTTTAATATATTAAGCAACAAACTTAGCTGTGTTATATTGTAACCGACTTATACACCTGACTTTGTTGTTTTAAGTCATTAAAACAGTAATATCAAAACATGCTCCTACTTACATGAATTTCTAAGAAAGGAAGCCATTATCTCCAACCTTCATTTTTAATTAAGAAAATAATTAAATAAATGAGCATAGCCGGGTGTAGCTATGCGCCTCGGTCTAGAACGCGCCGTTTGGACCACGATTTTAAATATAAATTATCTTATTAAGCGCTTGGCAAGATGAAATCACGATCTTTAATAAATTGTCCTCCATAAATTTCCGTAAACTACCCTTCATTAAAGTGAAACTACCTACTAACAAGCTGCCTCTCGAAAAACGGTTGCGCCTAGCCGGGAATCTCGATCGAATTTTTTAAAACTGATTAAATCTTATTTATGGTGCAGCTAGAT